>CAUYQU010012623.1:0-15050 GCA_963574635.1 Cheracebus regulus | reverse complement strand
ATCTTCAATCTCTGATATCCTTTCTTCTGCTTGGTTGATTCAGCTATTGAAACTTGTGTATGCTTCACGAAGTTCTCGTGTTGTGTTTTTCAGCTCCATCAATTCATTTATATTCCTCTCTAAGCTGTTTATTCTCGTTAGCATTTCGTCAAACCTTTTTTCAGAGTTCTTAGTTTCTTTGCATTGGGTTACAACATGATCTTTTAGCTCAGAGAAGTTTGTTATTACCCACTTTCTGAAGCCTGTTTCTGTCAATGCATCAGACTCATTCTCCATCCAGCCTTGTTCCCTTGCTGGAGAGTAGTTATGATCCATTGGAGGAGGAGAGACGTTCTGGTTTTGGTATTTTCATCCTTTTTGCCCTGGTTTCTTCCCATGTTTGTGGATTTATCTACCTGTGGTCTTTGTGGTTGGTGACTTTCAGATGGGGTCTCTGAGTGGACGTCCTTTTTGTTGCTGATGAAGTTATTTCTTTCTGTTTCTTAGTTTTCCTTCTGACAGTCAGGCCTCCCTACTATAGGACTGCTGGAGGTCCACTCCAGACCCTGCTTGCCTTGGGATCTCCTGCAGCGGCTGCAGAACAGTAAGGGTTGCTGCCAGTTTCTTCTTCTGTTATCTTTGTCCCAGAAGGATACCCGTCAGATGTCTTTATGAGGTGTCTCTGGTTATACGGGGGTCGGGGAGCTGCTTGAGGAGACAGTCTGTCCCTTATGGGAGCTCAAGTGCTGAGCTGTGAGCTCTGTTGTTCTGTTCAGAGCTGCTGGGCAGGTACATTTAAGTCTGCTGCAGCGGAACTCATAACTGCCCTTTTTCCCCAGGTGCTTTGTCCCGAGAAGGTGGGACTTTTATTTATAAGTTCCTGTCATTCTGCTGCCTTTTTTCAGAGATACTCTGCCCAGCGAGGAGGTAGCTTTCTCACAGTCTGCCAACAGAGGCATTGCTGGGCTGCCGTGTGCTCTGCCCAGCTACTGTGTGAACTTCCTTGCAGTTTTGTTTATAGGGATGTAATTAGAACTGCCTCGGTATTGGCAGTCTGCCTCAGTAATGGCGGACTGCCTTGGTAATGGCAGATTGCTTCTGTAATGGCGGACTGCCTCAGTAATGGCGGAGTGCCTTTGTAATGGCAGACTGCCTCTGTAATGGCAGACTGCCTTGGTAGTGGTGGACTGCCTTGGTAATGGTGGATGCCCTTCCACCCACAGAGCTGGACCATCCCAGGTCCAGCTGTGCTTGCTGTGGAACTCTCAGTCCAGAGCGTTTCAGATTGCTGGTGTTTGTGCGGGTGGGACCAGCCGAGCCAGATCACCTGGCTCCCTGTTTCAGCCCCCTTTTTTTCAGTTGAACAGGTGACTCTGTCTGCCAGGCGTTCCAGTCGCCAGTTAAAACAGTGCCTGGATTTGTGTGAGTTTTTGTGTGGAGACCTGCTGCGATGGCTGAAACAACTGCGCTGGAGACTCGTGGTGCTTTTCTGCCCGGGAAATCTCCTGGTCTGTGGGCAGTAAAAATTCATTTGGAAATGTGGTGATCACTCAGCCTCTGTGTTTTCGCTGGGAACTGCAATCCAGAGCTGTTTCTGTTTGGCCATCTTGGATCCTCCCCACCGTCCTGGACTTTTCTTTGTTGGGAGACTTCGATTACTGATTCAATTTTGTTACTTATTATTGTTCTGTTCAAGTTTTCCATGTTTTCCTGGTTTCCTATTGGTAGGTTATATATGTACAGAATTTATCCATTTTTTTCTAGGTTTTCCACTTTGTTAGCATATAGTTGTTTATTACAGCATCTAATAATCTTTTGTAATTTTTTTTTTTTGAGATGGAGTCTCACCCAGACTGGAGTGCAGTAGCATGATCTTGGCTCACTATAACCTCCGCCTCCCAGCTTCAAGTGATTCTCCTGCCTCAGCCTCCCAAGTAGCTGAGACTACAGGTGTGTATCACCACGCCCAACTAATTTTTGTATTTTTAGTAGAGATGGGATTTCACCATGTCGGCCAGCTGGTCTCAAACTCTTGACCTCAAGTGATCCATCCACTTCAGCCTCCCAAAATGCTGGGATTACAGGTGTGAGCCACTGTGCCCAGACAAAATTAAACTCCTCATGTATTTCTGAAGTATTAGTTGTAATGTCTCCTTTTTCTTTTCTGACTTTATTTATTTGGGTCTTCTCTCTCTTTTTTTTCAGTTAGTCTAGGTAGTGATTTATCAGTTTTGTTTATCTTTTCAACAAACCAACTTTTTATCTTGTTGATCCTTTGTGGTGCTTTTTTTTAAGCCTCTATTTTGTGAAGTCCTGCTCTGATCTTTATTATTTCTTTCCTTCCACTAATTATGGTTTTGGTCTGTTTTTACTTTTCTAGTTCCTTGAAATGCATCATTAGATTGTTTATTTGAAATTTATTTTTTTGATGTTGCATTGATTGCTATCAAGTTTCCTCTTAGCAGTGTTTTGCTCTATCCCATAAGTTTGATATATTGCATTTCTATTTTCATTTGTTTCAAGAAATTAAAAAAATTTCCTTCTTAATTTATTCAGACTCAGTGATTGTTTATTAGCATATTGTTTGTTTCATGTGTTTTACTGTTTCCAAAATTTCTCTTATTATTTTACTTTATCATCATTTTTATTTCAATAGTTTTTTTGGGAACAGATGATGTTACAGGTGGTGTTTGGTTACATGGATAAGTTCTTTAGTGATGATTTCTAAGATTCTGGTGCACCCATCACCCAAGTAGTATACACTGTACCCAATGTGTAGTCTTTTATGCCTCACCCACCTCCCTCCCTTTCCTGCAAATCCCCAAAATCTTTGTATAATGCCTTTTGGTTGTCATAGCTTAGCTCTCACTTTTAAGTCAGAATATATGGTGTTTGGTTTTCCATTCCTGAGTTACTTCACTTAGAATAGTGGTCTCCAACTCCATCCAGGTTGCTTCAAATGCCATTATTTTGTTCCTTTTTATGGCTGAGTAGTATTCCATGGTGTGTGTGTGTGTGTGTGTGTGTGTGTGTATCTCCATGTGTTTACATGGTTTTGAGGGTTCTTTTTGGAGCTGATTTCGAATTTTGTTTCACTGTGGTCTGAGAGAGCACTTGGTATAATTTCAATTTTCTTCCTCCCTTCCTCCCTTCCTCCCTTTCTCTCTCTCTTCTTCCTTCCTTCCTTTCTTCCCTCCCTCCCTCCTTCTTTCCCTCCTTCCTTCCTTCCCTTCCTCCCTCCCCCCTCCCTCCTTCCCTCCTTCCCTCCTTCCCTCCTTTGTCTCTTTTTCTCTTTCTTTCTATTTTGAGACAGAGTGTCATTAGTCACCCAGGCTGGAGTGTAGCAGTGCAATCTTGGTTCACTGTAATCTCTGCTTTCTGCGTTCAGGTGATTCTCCTGCCTCAGCCTCTTGAGTAGCTGAGATTACAGGTGTCCATCACCACTCCTGTCTAATTTTTATTTTATTTTATTTTTGAAATGGAGTCTTGCACTGTCACCCAAGCTGGAGTGCAATGGTGCAATCTTGGCTGACTGCAACCTCTGCCTTCCAGGTTCAAGTGATTCTCCTGTCTCAGCCTCCCAAGTAGCTGGGATTACAGGCACCTGCCACCATGCCTGGTGAATTTTTTGTATTTTTAGTAGACATGGGGTTTCACTATGTTGGCTAGGCTGTTCTGGACTTCTGACATTGTGATCTGCCTGCCTCGGCCTCCCAAAGTGCTGGGATTACAGGCACAAGCCACCCCTCCTAGCCTAATTTCAATTTTCTGAAATGTATTGAGACTTGTTTTGTTGCCTATCATATGGTCTATCTTGGAGAATGTTTCATGTGCTGATGAATAGAATGTGTTTTCTAAAGTTGTTGGGTAGAATGTTCCGTAAATATCTGTTAAGTCCATTTGTTCAAGGTTATAGCTTAAGCATGTTGTTTCTTTGTTGACTTTCTGTCTTGATGACCTGTCTAGTACTGTCAGTGGAGTATTGAAGTCCCCCACTATTATTGTGTTGCCATCTATCTATTTCTTAGGTCTAGTAGTAATTGTTTTATAAATTTGGGAGCTCCAGTGTTAAGTGTATATATATTTAGGACTGTGATATTTTCCTGTTGGACTAGTCCTTTTATCATTATGTAATGTCCCTTTTTGTCTTTTTTAACTTACGTTGCTTCAAAGTCTCTTTTGTCTGATAGAAGAATAGCTACTCCTTCTAGCTTTTGGTGTCTTTTTGCATGGAATATCTTTTTCCACCCCTTTACCTTAAGTTTATGTGAATCCTTATGTGTTAGGTGAGTCTCTTGAAGACAGCAAGTACTTGATTGGTGAATTTGTACCCATTTTGCCATTCTGTATCTTTTAAGTGGAGCATTTAGGCCGTTTCCATTCAATGTTAGTATTGAGATGTGAGGTACTATTCTATTCATCACGTTCCTTGTTGCCTGAATATCTTGTTTGTTTTTCCATTGTGTTATTGTTTTATAGGCCCTGTGAGATTTATGTTTTAAGGAGATTTTATTTTTGGTGTATTTTGAGGTTTGGTGTCAAGACTTAAAACTCTTTATAGCAATTCTTACAGTGCTGGCTTGGTAGTGGCAAATTCCCTCAGCATCTGTTTGTCTGGAAAATATGTTAAATGTCCTTCATTTATAAAGCTTATTTTCACTGGATACTAAACTCTTGGCTGATAATAATTTTGTTTAAGGAGGCTAAAAATAGGACCTCAATCTCTTCTAGCTTATGGGGTTTCTACTGAAACCCTACTGCTAATCTGATAGATTTTCCTTTATTGGTTACCTGATGCTTTTGCCTCACAGCTCTTAAGATTCTTTTCTTCATCGTGATTTTAGATAACCTGATGACTGTGTATCTAGGTGATGATCTCTTTATGATGAATTTCTCGGGTGTTCTTTGAGCCTCTTGTATTTGGATGTCAAGATCTCTAGCAAGGTCAGGGAACTTTTTCTTAATTATTCCCTGAAATAAGATTTCCAAATTTTAGATTTCTCTTCTTCCTCAGGAACATATAATCAGTGTTCTTAGGTTTGGTTTTTTAACATAATTTCAAACTTTTTGGAGGCTTTGTTCTTTTTTGGATTATTTTTTTCTTTGTCTTTGTTGGATTGGGTTAATTCAAAAGTCTTTGAGCTGTAAAATTATTTCTTCTACTTGTTCAATTCTATTGTTGAAGCTTTTCAGTGTATTCTTCATTTCATTGAATGTGTCTTTCATTTCCAGAAGTTGTGATTGTTTATTATTTATGCTATTTGTATGGAGATTTTCTGTACATATCCCGTATTATGTTATTAATTTCCTTAAGTCCATTTCCACTTTTCTCTGGTCCCTTCTTGAGTAGCTTAATAATCAACCCTCTGAATTAATTTTCTGGCAATTCAGAGATTTCTTCTTGGTTTTGATCCATTGCTGGTGAGCTAGTGTGAACTTTTGGGTGTACTATAGAACCTTGTTTTTTCACATTACCAGAATTGTTTTTCTGGATTTCTTCACATTTTGGTAGACTATGTCAGAGGGAAGATCGGTGACTCAAGGGCCACTATTCAGATTCTTTAGTCCCATGGGGTGGTCCCTTGATTGGGTGCTGTCCTGCTTCTCCTAGGGATGAGGCTTCCTGAGAGTGCAGTGGCTGTTATTGCTCTTCTTCTACTGGGTTCTGGGCTGGTACTCAAGAGTATCTGCAAAGAGTCCTGTGATGTGATCCATCTTTCAGGTCTCTTGGCCATGAATACCAGCACCTGCTGCAGTGGAGGTAGCAGGGTAGTGAAGTGGACTCTGTGAGAGTTCTTGGTTGTAGTGTTGCTTAGTGTGCTGGTTTTCTCAAATGCTGTTTATGCTAGCCATGAAGTTGTCATGTGGACAGATTCTGGACCTCTGGTTAGTCAGAATGTTACAGGCAGTGGAATTAGCTATTGTTTTCTCCTTCCTTGGAGCAGGGTTGTTTTGTTATGAATTGCTGTAATGGCTTGAGTTGATTGGTCTTCAGCCAGGAGATGGTGCTTTCAAGAAGGCATCAGCTGTGGTAGCATAGGGGGATACAAGCTTGCCTTAAGGTCACCTGAATAAGTATTCAGGTTTCTCAGCTGATGGGCAGGGCCATGTAGCACCCATGAGTTTTATGTCTTTTGTCTTCAGCTACCAGAGCTTGCAGAGAACGATCATCAGGTGACGGCAGGGTTAGGCATGTCTGAGCTCAGACTCTCCTTGGGTGGGACTTGCTGTGGCCACTGTGAGGGATGGAGTGGGGGCGTGGTTCTCAGGCCAATGGAGTTCTGTCCCAAGGGGGATTATGGCTACTTCTGCTCCTTCATACAGGTTGCCAGGGAAGTGGGGAAAAGCCAACAGTGACAGGCCTCACCCAGCTCCCACAAGGCCAGTCTCACTTCCGCCATGTTCCTCCAACAGCCAACAGAGCTAAATTTATATCCAGGCCTTTAGTGTGCAGGCTGAGATCTTGCCCCTGGCTGCAAATCTTCCAGCTGAGAAAGCAAGCAGGGCTTTCAGGCCTCACTCCTTCCTGCCTGCTGCAGCTGGATAGATAATTCTTGGCTAATAGCTTCTTTTCCTTCAGCATTAAAGTATGTCATCTTAGTGTGTTTTGGCCCTCATGATTTCTGGCGAGACATCAACTGTCAATTGTATCAAGGATCATATGTAATGAGTCACTTCTCTTACTATTTTCAAGATTCTCTTTGTCTTTGTATTTAACAGTTTGACTCTAATGTGTCTCAGTGTGTGCCTCTTTGAGAGTATGGTGCTTGGAGCTTATACACCTTCTTGGATTTGTAGATTCTTATTTTCCTTCACATTTGGGACATCCTTGGCCATTATTTTTTCAAATATTATTTTGTTCTCTCTTCTCTTTCTTAGACTCAAATAATATGTATGTAGGTTAGCTTATGGTGTCCTATGGGTTCCTTAAGCTGTGTTCACTTTTATTAATTCTTTCTCCTTTCTTTCTTTCTCCTTTTTTTAAGAGAGAGTCTTGCTCTGTTACCTAGGCTGGAGTGCAGTGGCACGATCTTGGCTCACTACAACCTCCACCTCCTGGGGGTTCAAATGATTCTCCTGCCTCAGCCTCCTGAGTAGCTGGGATTACAGGTGCCCGCCACTATGCCCGACTAATTTTTTATTTTTAGTAGAGACAAGATTTTGCCGTGTTGGCCAGGCTGGTCTTGAACTCCTGACCTCAAGTGATCCACCCACATTGGCCTCCCAAAGTCCTGGGATTACAGGCATAAGCCACTGCACCCAGCCAATTCTTTTTCTTTTCTACTCCTCAGACTTGATAATTTTGATTGTCCTATCCTCAAGTTCACTGATTCTTTACTGTGCCTTCTTAGATCTGCTGTTCAATGCCTCTAGTAAATTTTTCATTTCAATCATTGTACTTTTCAGCTCTAAAATTTTTGTTTGGTTCTTTTTTATGCTTTCTGTCTTTTAAATTGATATTCTAATTTTGCTCATACATTACATTCCTGATTTCCTTTAGTTATTTGTTCATGTTTTCCTTTAGTTCTGTGAGCATATTTAAGTCAATTGTTTTAAAGTGTATGTCTATTAAATTTGACGTCTGAACTTCCTCAGGAATAGTTTCTGTCAATTTAGTTTGTTTCTGCAAATGGGTCATAATTTTCTATTTCTTTGTAAGCTTCGTGATATTTTTTGTTGAAAGCTATGTGTTTAAATATCATAAAATGTTAATGGTATATATTAAATTCTCCTTTTTCATCTGAATTCACTGTTTATTTAATTTATATGAAGGCTATAGTAGTCCATTTGTTTAGTGACTTTCCCAAAGTATTTTTAGGAAGACTATTTTTGTGTGTGTGTAGTCACTGACATCTTTGTTTTTCAGTTTGTGCTCAGCTAGTGTTTTGATAGGATTTCCTTGAATGTCAGGAACTAAACAAACAAACAAACAAAATTACCCCCTCCATCTTCGCAGAATCACTTTGTTCAAGGGCATTTTTTTTTAGCACCTAGCTAGGCTTGTACTAAGCATTGGACTCAGCCTGGGGTGAAATGTTAGAGTTTTCACAGGTTTTTTTTCTGAGGATGTGTCTTGTGTGAAGTATGCACATGGCTTTCTAAGTCTCCCCATGTACGTAGCTTCTTTTGAATGTCCTAATTTTCAGAATAAACTCTCCTCAGCTTTTGTTTTCAGTCCTTAGGTGGTCTATTTTATGTTTTGATCATAATCTTTTCCCCTAAGTATCTGCATATTGCTAGCTTTTCTTGCATTGATTTTGAGCTTGCCATTTTCCAGCCTCAGTTCTGAGTGAGGTGAAGCACAGATGAATACATTATGTCATTCTTTTAGCCCCAGGCAGGTTAGAACATACATACACAACAATTTGCAAATAAGGTCTGCTCTGTTTCCTCCAGAATCAGGGACAAGTTTCCTTCATGAGACTGTGGATTTTCCTATTCAAGAACATGACTGCACTGGAGAGGGGGTGGGGCAAGAGCAAGTAAAAATGCCATAAGGCCTTCTTACCATTTCAAAGTTGACTTTATCTTTCTTTTTTTTTCAACTTTTATTTTAGGTTCAGAAGTACATATGCAAATTTGTTGCAAGGGTAAACTGCATGTCACTGAGGTTTGGTGTACAAATGATCCCATCACCCAGGAAGTGAGCATAGTATACAGTAAGTAGTTTTTCAACCGTGGCTTCCTCCCCCTCCCACCTCTAGTAGTCTCCAGTGTCTATTGTTCCCAACTTTATGTCCACGTGTACTCAGTTTCACTCCCACTTATAAGTGGGATGTGGTATTTGCTTCCCTGTTCTTGTGTTAATTTGCTTAGATGATGACCTCAAGCTGCATTCATATTGTTGCAAAAGACATGATTTCATTCTTTTTATCGCTGCACAGTATTCCACAGTGTGTACATATCACATTTTCTTTATCCAATCCACTGTTGATGGGCATCTAGGTTGATTCAGTATCTTCACTATTGTGAGTAGCACGGTGATGAGCATACACATGCATGTGTCTTTTTGGTAGAATGGTTTATTTTCCTTTGGGTATATGTGATTTCCAGTAATGGGATTGCTCAGTCAAATGGTAGCTCTGTTTTAAGTTCTTTGAGAAATCAAACTGCTTTCCACAGTGGCCGAACTAAATTACATTCCCACCGTATTAGGAGCAGCCACGAGAAACAGACCTCTCAAACACTGAACTGGGAAGGAAGGGGTGATTTATTTGGCCAGGAGCAGGGTGGCATAATTGCCTAACAACCAAGCTCCTCTAACAAAGGAAACCTCTGCCTTTATATAGGCTTACAACTCTAGATATTAATGTGAAAGGGTCTTGGGTTTACAGTTTTACAAAGAAGTCCTGAGGGGGTTGTGATCCATGAAGTAAGCCTGGGGGTTTGAGCAAGATTGAATGAGAACAATAGAGAGCGTTTTTCCATATTGTCCCCACCCTTAAGATTGCCTGAGATCTTAAGGGTGTTGGGGGGGTTAATCTTTAACCTCCAGGCCACTGACCTCATGCCTGCTATGTCTCAACTTTTACTTCCTCCTTCTTTGAGACAAGAGACAGGAAAGAGGGGTTTCTTTCCTCACTACCATAAGTGTATGTGTTCCCTTTTCTCTGCAACCTCACTGGCATCTGTCATTGCCTTTTTCTTTATTCAGCATTTTCTTGGTTGCTGTAAACCTTTCTCTGTTTTCAGAGTTTTGAAAAAGTTGGTTCTGTCAGTTTCTGCTTGATTATCAGTTTCTGTAGGGGAACAAGAGCTTGGAGCTCTTTTTGCCAGTGTACTGTCTCCATCATTTTCTAATGCCTTATCTTCTTTCTTTATTTTTTTCATTGTACATATTATGACCCTGAAATTAAATTCTGAATTTATTTCTTGACTTGGGTATTGTCTATTTTCTTTCACTAGAAAGTTGGCTCCAGGAGTACAGGGACTGTATCTGTCTTATTCACCCTTGTGTCCCACTAGAAGTGTCAGGCTGTAGGTGTGCATGTGTGTAAACACACATATATATTTTGCAGTTTATATGTAGACACATATACATATACATGCACATGTGTGTGCACATGTGCGCGCTCACACACACACATGTATATCTCACTACTTTTGAATGAATGTTATGCCAGTAGTTCCCAATACTGGTCTGTCATCTTGTGCAAAGGCCTGATATAGTTTTTGCCAATCTGCAGTAATATGAAAATAGAAAGGACACTGTAGTGTATATTTTATTTAAAGGCCGCTGCTTTATCTTATTTACTTGCTAATTTGTGCAAAAACTGCAAAAGATATTACGTATAAATCAGGGAAATTTAAATACTTGGATGTTTTATAATATTAGGAAATTATTCTTAAATTTTTAGATATTCCATGGTATTTTAGTTATTCTATGGTATTCATATTATATTCTATGGTATTATAGCTATTATTATAAAAGAGTCCTTGTATTTTAAACACGTGAAGTCAAATATTTATGGAGAAAATGGTGTCTGGGATTTGCTTCAAAGTCATCTGGGATACGATGTGTGTTGGAGTTAGAGATGTAAGAAGCTTGACCATGAATTGATAATTGAGAAGCTGGGTGAGAGGTACTAGGGGGTTCATTCACTCTTCTTTCTACTTTTGCATATGTTAAAAATTTTCATATTAAAGATAAATTGAAAAGTTTGTCCTTTACTTGGGGATTATGTATGATTGTCTTTTCTTTCTGAAAATGATGGTGATGTAAGATAGTAGTTTGTTTTTAGTGTCCTTCTTCTGCAATATTTTATCCATCTCTTGCAATTTTTTGAAATATTGTTTGGCCTGTGAAGTCCTAAACTCTTGGGACTGTGAACTCGTGGGACTGGATCTGATCACATGAGGCCACAAACATTTACTGATAAGATCCTGGGTGCCAGACCCTGTTCTGGACTAAAAATATACAGTGAATTAGACACAGCCCATACTCCTGAGAATTGATGTAGAAAATGAGATAATGTAAAATGCTTCACACAGTGCCTGGTACAGCGTAAGTGCTCAATAAATGTTAAGTATCATCACCATCACCACCCCCACTACTATCATCATCACCTTCGATATCTTTCCATGTCAGTTTATATATAGCCCATTTTATGTATGTATGTATGCATTTTTAATTTACTGAGTCTGGCTCTGTTGCCCAGGCTGTAGTGCAGTGGCAGGATCTTGGCTCACTGCAACCTCCGCTTCCTGGGTTCAAGCGATTCTCTTGCTTCAGGCTCTGGAGTAGCTGGGATTACAGGCACATGCCACCACACCCCGCTAATTTTTGTATTTTTAGTAGAGATGGGGTTTCACCATGTTGGCTAGGTTGGTCTTGAACTCCTGACCTCAGGTGATCCACCCACCTTGCCCTCCAAAAGGGCTGGGATTACAAATGTGAGCCATCGCGCCTGGCCTATATATAGCCCATTTTAAACTAGTAAGTCATATCATATCAACCATCTCCTGCCCCCCACTGATACTTTCAATTTTTCATTATTGCCAACAAATCAGCAGGGCTTACAATTGTTCATAAGTCTTCTTGGAGTTTTTGTCCTCTAGACAAAGGTTCTTAAAGTGTGGTCTTGAACCAGTTTGCCCCAGCATTACCCTGGAAGTTGTTAGACACCCAAGTTCTTCAGGCCCCTTTCCAACACTACTGAATTAGAATCTCTGATAGTAGGCGGGGCATAACAATCTGTGTTTTAACAAGCCCTTAGGTGATCCTGATACACTTCTCTAGGAGTCTTGGATGTATATAAATGGAAATGGGATTGCTGAGCCAATAGGATATGTAAACTTAAAATAATTTTTTTTTGAGATGGAGTCTCGCTCTGTCGCCAGGCTGGAGTGCAGTGGTGTGATCTCGGCTCACTGCAGCCTCTGCCTCCTGGGTCCAAGCGATTTTCCTGGCTCAGCCTACTGAGTAGCTGGGACTACAGGCGCGCGCCACAACGCCCAGCTAATTTTTGTAGTTTTAGTAGAGGCAGGGTTTCACCATGTTGGCCAGGATGGTCTCCATCTATTGACTTCGTGATCTGCCTGCCTTGGCCTCCCAAAGTGCTAGGATTACAGGCGCAGCACCGCGCACGGCCAATTTTTGAAAAAAACAGCAGGGGGTGGGGTGGGGTTCTCACTGTTGCCCAGGCTGGTCTGAAACTCGGGGACTCAAGCTGTCCTCCCACCTTGGCCTCCCAAAGTGCTGGGATTACAGGTGTTACATTTAAAAATTTTAATAGACAAAGAGCTTTCCAAACCAGGCACAAACTACTTCTTATATTAAAGTTTCACTTTGAATACGGTTACCAAGCCTGCTGAAATAATTCTTCTCTCCTTGTACCCACTTTCATCCGACGTGCCCCGCCCGCCTGACTCGATTGCATCAGCCTCCCGTCAGCCCCGCCCCAGTGTACTTGCACTCGCAAGCGCAGCTGGGTATCCTGGGACTAGACGCACACGGGGCGGGGCTTCGATTCTCACTTCTGGAGTGTGAAGGCCAAAGGAGTCGGAAAGGGGCGTTATCTATTTCGGAAGTGAGTGGGACAACGGCGAGCAAGCGGTCGTGAGCCTTGAGCTTTGCAGCTTTTCTTGGCTCCCATTTTCTCCTAAAGCCATGAGTTTACCAGCGTCTGTCTCTTACCAGTAATGTGTCGCCACTTTAAAAAAAACATCAGGAAAGTAAAAGGGAGAACCCCGCAGCCAGACGCTACGCCCCGCCTGCGGCAGCGGTGTGCCAATTGGCCAGTCGTGAGGGCGCATGCGAACCGTTGACAATGACGTAATCTTGCAGCTCAGAGCGGGAGTGAGGCTTTTGGGAGGGAGGAGCTGCGGTGAGAGTAACGGGGTCGGTGTCTGAGCCTGGCCGGGGCTGAGACGCCTGCTAGGGGATAGAGGGCCCCAGAAAGAGAGAGAGGGAGGAGTCTTTGGACGCTCTCGGAGAACGAGGCTGGGCCTGGCCATCGAGAGTGGAAGCCTCTGTCCAGGCAGATTAGAGCCACCCAAGAGCTGGTAGTCGAGTGGCCGCCAGGGGGTGACCGTGCCTGCGCACGTCCACCAGTGGGCCCACACAGACTGGCCCATATATTTTTGAAACTGTTTATTTTTGTATCTGTTTCCTCTTCTGCCCTGACATCCCAGAGAAAGAGTTGTGGGTGATTCACCTTTGAATCACCAGCACCTAGTGGAGGGCTTGGTACAAAAAAGACACATTTTTAAGGAGGTTGATTGATGGAAGGAAGGAAAAGACTGAAAAAACAAAAACAATAAACAAACCAAAACCCCCAAACTCAGAGATACTCATACACGACATAAAGTTAAGGCCTTTTAAAAAATTAATAGTAGAGGAGAAATTTTAAATGTCCATCGGCAGAGCTTGAGCCCACGCAGTTTTTTACATTGTTGCAGTCAGATTGTACACATAACCCGGTATCCTGGCCGGTAACCCGGTATTAGGGAACATCCTAATAATACATAATAATTTTTCTCTGTTGCTATAGAATCTCCACAGCCATCTTTTCTCAGCAATGGTTGTAGAATGTTCCATCAGACAGCTGTGCCACAATTCACTTAAGCCTTCTCGTTGGATATTAAAACTACTTTCTACTGTTTGACCATCAAAAAAATAGCTCTGCAAGGAATAATTTTATGCTTAGAGCTTTTCCTGTGGGAGTAGGGGCGGGTGAATATTGATGTGGGGACAGAATTACCGGGAAAATGTCAGGAACAGGTTTTAGGCTCTTGTAGACCCACTTTCCTGAAAGGGATCATACCCGTTGACATCAGAGGCCAAATCCGAAATCAAATCTGGTGGACTCCGGGTCTTGTCTGTCTACAGGCTGGTTTTAATTTCCGTATCCTGCAGCAATGCTCGAGTTTATTATTAGTTCTGACCTTTGGGGCAAGGCAAACACACACCAAAGGTTTGGGGACAACTTTAGCAACTGCAACAGCTGACATTGTGAGCGGGTGCAGCTCAGGTTTCAAACTTGAGCAACTGGGTTGGATGAACTTGCCTCACTGAGATGGGGAATCTGAGAAGGACAGGTTTGGGAGGGAGCAGATGAGATCAGTTTTAAATACATTTAGTTCGAGGTGCCTTTGGGACATCTAAAGGGAGGTATCCAGGAGACAGGCATACATATGGATAAACAACCTTTTCCTTCAGAGGTTTTGCCCTTCTCTGAGCTCCCTATCTGTGGCTTTCTCATGGCTCAGGTTGCCTTTTACCTTTTAATATCCTCAGAGCTCCTTGAGGCCAGGATAAAGGCCTCATTCATTTGTGTATCCTTCCTCCTGGTGCCCAGCACAGTGCTTTATACCTAGAAGGCCATAAAAATCTGTCCTGTATAAAGAAATTTCATTGATTTCTTAATTGGATGATTCCTGCAGTAGGGGTTCTGATCTGGGTGAAAAAGTTTGGGAAGCTTGAGAGTTTTGGGAAGGCTTCCTGTAAGAGGTGGCATAATGTTACCATTAATAATTATGAATATTGAACACCTACCATGTTCACTTCTTGCTGGCTGTCTTTACATCCCCTTCTGGGAGAATTGGCTCTGCTTACAGCTCCTACCAAATGATCAAGCAAGGACTAAGTATGTATGACATCCACCCTTTTCTTAGGATACAGCACCTAATCCAAGGCCAGCCCACAACATGTGAGTTGTATGGCCCAGCTTTAGAAGATGAGATGGGCCAATCAGATTGCTCTCTTGGGAATGTGAAATAAGAGATCCAGAGGGGAGTTGCCAGTTAGTTGTGGGGAGCTGAGTTGACAGGTCCAGTAGACCTGGATGCTAGGTGGGTGGGTGCCGCATTATGAACCAGATCAAGTGCCTGTTAAAATTCTGGGGGAACAGATCAAGGTGGTTGGTTGAATGATGAAGCTGGGGCAGATGTACAGAGAGAAGCAGACATGTAGTGTGGATGAATTACATTTTTTTTTTTTTTTTTTTTAGAATAAAAAGAATGAAAGAGAGGAAGAGGAAGAGATTTTAGAAAAAGAGAGAAAAGGAGAAAGAAAGAAACAGCAAAAGAAAGAAAAAATGAAAGAGAAAGAGGAAGAGATTTTAGAAAAA
>CAUYQU010012620.1:0-15015 GCA_963574635.1 Cheracebus regulus | reverse complement strand
ATTATATCATACCTATTCTAAAAGTGATCACATAATAGGAAATAAATCACTTTTTAGTAATTGCATAAGCATTTCACAGATTTAAATGAAATCCTGAGCAATAGAGCAAGATTCTCGTTCTCTCTCCCTTTCTCTTTTTTTCTCTTTTATTCTACTTCTTTCTTTCTCTTAAAAAAAAAAAGAAAAACTTCCCCTCTCCTTTTTCTTTTATTTAAAAAAAAAATTCTACTAGACTTTGAATTTATTAATTTGGAGAGAATTTATATACTTATATGTTCACTTTATCCAGGAGCCTAGAATATGTATCTACACATTCAAAATATTTTCTAGATTTTTTATTAGAGTTTGAACATTTTCTCCATGGAGGTCTTGTGTACTCTTGGTTAATATATTTATTTATTGGATGCTGTATAGATTTTCTTGCTATTGTGAGTGCTATCGTCTCTCTGATTCAAATTCATAGTTGTCATTGCTTTTAAATAGTATAATTTAGCTTGTATCAGGCAACACTGTTGAGTACCCTAATGTTATATCTCTCGGTTCTATTTTTTTATTTTCAACTAAATCATTATGTAATCTACAAACAATAATAGTTCTGTTTCTTCCCTTACAATCCTTACACTTCTTTTTTGTTTTCTTTTGTTTTTTGAGACGATCTCTCTTTGTTGCCTAGACTGGAGTACAGTGGTGCAATCACAGCTCACTGCAGCCTTGACCTTCTGAGATCAAGTGGTCCTCTCCCCTCAGCCTCCCAAGTAGCTCGGATTGTTAGAATGTGCCACCATGCTGGCTATTTTTTTCTAATTTTAGTAGAGATGGGATTTTGCCATGTTGCCCAGACTGGTATGGAACTCCTAGACTTAAGCAATCTTACCACTTTAGCCTCCCAAAGTGCTGGGATTACAGGTGTCAGCCACTGTGCCTAGCTTATTTCTTTTTCTTATAGCATTGGTCAGGACTTCCAATCCTACGTTAAACAATAGTCACAGTAAAATAGAGAATTTTTATCTTATTCCCAAACCCAAAGGAAATACCCCAACATTTTGTGAAGCACTAGTTCCTACGTTGGATCCTTTTTTCCATAAACGAAATAGAGCGGTTTCTGCTACCTGAAACTAAAACCTGTTTGATGCCAAAGGAATATAGAATGAGAATTTTTCTGTGATTATAGAATCAGCATCAAAGAGCTCAAAGATAAAAACAACAAAGCACTAAGTACCCCACATTCTAAAAATAGCTGAAAATATCTGAAGTCAAATATCACAACCAAAGTTTGTTTGTGGCTCCTGAAAGAGTTTACCTACCCCTAACTATCACCCTTGTATTCCCAATTCATGTCTCTAACAATTAAGCAGAAAGACTGGGGAAGAGAAGAGAATGAATTATCAATATGCAGCATTTATTGTGAGGTGCAATTCTTCTTCCCAAGCCAAGTGAAGGAAGAGGCTCAAGATAATCACATAAAGATTGGGAGTGCTTATGCAAAGGGAAATTGGTTGAGATAACTGTCTAGGCAGCAGGCCTGTTGGTAAACCTGTGCCTCCCTAGGAAGGGGAGAAAAAACTTATTGAACAGAGGTGACAAGCCAAAGAGAGGATGATAGTGGGCAATCAACGCTCCTATCCTTTGGAAAGAATGGGTAAATTGCTTACTCCAGGAAAAAGCCAAACTTCAACCATCTTGCCAGGGCCTCTCCCAAAGAGAGGACACACTAACTGAGGGGATCCCAGTAGCTGAAGGCGGAGAGTGACCTATATGGAGCAAAAACAGGGGCAAAGTGTAAAAGAGATTATGCTGGATCTTCCACTGGCATCCCCAGGAGAGGGCCAACTTAATATCCAGTTGGTCTTAGCCACAGAGCCAGCAATGAAAGATTGTAATCACATGTCCATTAGCAAAAGACTAAGTCCTTTCCGGTTTATCCTGTTGCAATTATGAAAAAGCTAAAACCATAACATGTATCAGATCTTATTTTTTCCATAGCCTCATATAATTTTATTTCTTAGTCCCCACACATTGACTGGAAGCACAAATCAATACACAAGGCAATTCCAAAGCCCCCTCCCAATCATGGAAGTTTTTCTAAATTCCAGGAGGGAGAGCTAAAGCATCATGGGAGAGGCAGCTGTCTTTGATGTCACCATCTAAACTTCGATCTTCATTTGAATCAAATGACTACTTATTCTATTTTTCCTGACAGCAAGACCTTTTTAAGTCTATCAGTTTTTTCTCTGCTGACCCCCATACCCATCTGGGCACATGGAAATTTGCTTAGGTGCCAAGTTCAAATGCAGGTGTGATGCCATCCCCAGTAAATTACACTAGTATTTCTTTTTTTTCATCAGGTTGAGCACAGAGAATCCCTAGGGCTTTGTGACTTTCCCCGGCCCTCCCAGTGAAAGGATACATTAGTCTCCCAGCAATCAGATCCCCCAAATTTCCTGAGGGGTTTTATACCCCAGCCTTTCTAACTTGGCCTGAGGAGAAGGCAGAGCAGGATCAATTCTCAGGAACCTACCAGCATCTAAATTATCTTTGTCCTTTACTATCTCTCTTTATTCTCCCCTAGTCTGGTAAACATTATCTAATATAGTAAGTGTGATGGTTAGGGATTAAAACAAAGACCATTATATTCTTCAAAACTGACTCTACTTATTTTCTTAAATTAAATCTTTAATTTCTTTTTTTCTGTGTCCTCTTGATAGCTAAGCTTTTGAAATTTAAAATCTGATAATTGACTATAGCATTCTGCAGATTGTTTATTTCTTTTGAAACAATGAAAACTACAAAATCTTAAAGTCGAAATCACAATGGGTTACAAGGGGTGAAAAGGAGAATTTTACCCTGCAAAACTTTTCAGCAAACATGCATATAACTGAGCAGTGTTCTTTAGGATATAAAGTGGTCTCCCCAAATTCACATCCCCAAAAGAGAAAAAGCATCAAACAACCACTCGCGAATAAAAGTCACAAAAAGGGAAGGGAGGTGCTTGGGTGCTCTGACTTTCATTAATGGTTTGTTTGCTAAAGGTTGTACTGGTTTTGGACCAAAAAAGAGACACTTCTATTTATTCTCATCAAATTCATTTTAGGGTTGGCCTTTAAGACGGGACTTTAGGCCAGAACCATTCTACTCATTTCAGATTCCTTAGGGCCAAGTTTACTGGAGGTTGCTTAATAAGTGTTTATTGAATTAACCAGAAGAGTAAGCTAAAAGCAGTCAAAGATAAGTGCCTTAAGGCTTCATCTAAGATTCAGAGTCCAGTAGGTTAGCAAAACAGTTGTCTCTCCATAACCATAGAGGATTGATTCTAGGACTCTGATGGATACCAACATCCATGGATGCTCAAGTCCCTGATATAAAATGGCATAGTGTTTGCATAACATATGTACATTCCCCTACATAGGTAATCTCTAGATCACTTATAACTGATATCATGTAATTATGTAAATATGTATTAACTGTGTTGTTCAGGAAATAATGACCAAAAAAGTCTGTACATGTTCCGTACAGATGCAACCATCCATTTTTTCCCCAAATATTTTCAATCTCTGGTTGGTTGAATCCATGGATGTAGAACTCACAGTTATAGAGGGCCAACCATACTTCAGATACACGTATCAATACAGATAAGGACCTATTACAGATGAACAGATAAGCCCTGCCTGCCCTAAGGTAGCTTCTGAGGCCCAACTGTCAGATTTCACAGAACCTGATTTCCTATGTGTCTGTACCCTTCGAGAATCCAAGCTCCAAGAGCTTTGTGCAGTCTCATGATGCTGATTCTTGCTTTATTTGCAGACTAGAACACTTAATTAACAGTCTGTGCCCAGCACAACTTGGGGGAGAAACAGGGGTTGTAAATACTGGAACATTAGCTTTTCTCTTGGATTAGACTGTAGGAACCTCAGAACATCAAACTGTAGGAGGTAACTTGGACCCAGTTTCCAAGGGCCTCTAGGTGAGTGGGAGACCTCACTGGACATAGTCCACATATTTTATTGTAGAAAGAATATTGGGAGTGCTAACAAAGAGCTACAAAGTTTTGCTTCACGTTGGACTGTCAGTAACCTGACTTGCAATTTGGTAGCTATCATAGAATCTCTGTCTGCTCCTTCTATCCATAAGAAAAGCCACACACACTGGTCGGTGTTTGCTGTTTACTTACAGTTCCACTTAACATATAAGTATCAGTTTACTTTTGCCAAACATGTAGACTTTTTTTTTTTTTTTTTTTTACTATCTAGAGTCTAGAGCTCACAATACAGAGTTTTGTGAAATACAGTGCCTATGAGAATTTTCCCATGGTACATGGAAGCCACGGAGGTGCCCTGAAGCACAGAGCCATTGTTGGCATACACGGTGCTCACCCTGGGCTTCTCAGACATAATATTCTGGATGCGAAGTACCTGTCAAGAAAAGATCGTTCATTAGTATATTATGTGAGCAAATGGCTGTTTCATGATGTTGTCCTTCCCAAACATTACAGGATGAATCTATTTTTCAGAAATCAGAAGCTAAAAATCTGTATGTCTACAATAAATTGTTCTTCTTCTAATGAAAGTACTAATGTCATAAGGATATCTATGCACCAAAGTGAACTGGCTTTCTGACATTAGCCAAATTCCTCAGGGATGACTTACACAATTTTGATAGTGCAGGCATCCCTCACAGAAGGAGGTAAGACCCAGTGGATGCTCTTTTTTAGTTCTCAAGTGGATAGTGGTCCTCCCTCTGTAGGAAGTATCTTGCCTTTGAGATTACAGTATAGAGAAGAGAAACAGGACAAAATAATGAAGAAACACGGAGTTATCCAGCCAACTCAACCTGGTAACTGGTGAGACGGCAGTCATCGCAGCTGGAGCCCCTTCACAACTGCAAGTGGCTACAAAGCATAAATAATGTATACTACTTTGGAATTCCATCTGACACATCACTGCCTAGTACTGTTATTGATTTCAGGATTAACATGCTTAATTTCGCTAATCAGTATATATTTAACCACTCGGGCTTTCAAATAGCCTGGATGAAGTTCACACAAATAAAATACGATAAGAATTAGAAATTTATGAGTCATGAGTCTACATTGATACCTCGTATTAGAATAGAGTTTGTTTTTTTGTTTTTATCTTAAAGGAAATCCTTCATCTCAGGTTTGTTACACAAAAATACTTAAGCTTTGATTTCATATAGGAAACATGAGATTCAACCAAAAGTAAAGGGTGTCAGTAATTGTGAAGAAAAATAAGTCTTATCTAAAATTTTAAAAATAATTCAACTTGAAAATATAGATATGAAAAAGATCCTAAACAACTTTTCAATTAGCCTATGTATCATATTTCATTTCCTTAAAACAGGCATTGTGATTGGGCTCTCGAAGGAAAGTTTTGTCTATCATTTTTAGGGGTACATATCTGAGGCAAGGATCGCTTCCTAGTTTAGGGTAACAATTCTTCAGGTTCCAGACTCAGGCTGGACTTTTGTTTCTTTTTATATTTCTTGTGTTTTTTTTAGGAAGCTGTGACTAATACATTAATAAAAATGAAAAAAATCGTATTTTTACTGAAAACCAGCAATATTGGAAGTAGAAATAACTGTATGTCCTAATTTATCCACTAGGCCAATTACTGGGTTTGAATTTGAATTTCAGTTTCCCAAATCCCCAAATGTAGATTCACACATTTTATTTTTCCAAACTGCACTGTCTCAATGAGGCCTACCTTGATCTCTGACTTTAGTAGTAGGACCTGCCAATTCTCCTGCATACAGCAATCCTGATCCTCTTTATTCTGCTGAGCTTTTTTTCCCATAGAACTTGCCATCTTCAAACTTACTATGTAATTTACTTATTTTTTATACTTATTGTTCATTGTTTGTCTCCCTTTCTTAAGATCAAGGATCTATGTATATTTTTCTGATATATCCTAAGCAAAAGAACAATGTCTGGCACAATACAGGTACTCAATAAATTTTTATGAATAAGTCTGTGAGTATGTGTGCCTAGAATTTATAGCTATATATAAATTCACTAAAAAATTTTAAATTGTTAACCTTAATGCCATAGAAAATGCAACATCTTATAATGTTGTTTTTAACGTAGAAAATGCAATGGCTTATGCTGTTGTTTTAGAAGAGATATTTTAAAATAACACAAACAACATCTTTGAAATAAGACAATTTTCGACACCATCATATATGTTAGAACCTGCAGGCAAAATCTCATTTTATTTTGAGATGACAGTTATTTAAATCTTTTTATCTGAGCTTCATGTTGGACAGTGTGAAAGAAGATGGTCCCATATATAACTCTCTCTTTGTCTAACTCAAAGACCTGCTCGGAGCCTGTCTCCTGATTGGAAATATGATATGGCAATCTGGGTCAATATGAATAACTGAGCTTATGTTTTTCCTTTATTCCTAATAGCAAGAGTTATTGAAGAGTTAATGGTGGCCTAAAAGAGTTAATGAATCTTATCTCCCTGCCTGTCAAAACCTTTACTCTTATCATACGTAGAATTGCTTTAGTCCTATAACACCAAATGTGACCTGCTTAAATTCTCCCAAGTCTTCCCAAAGAATTTGTTCTTGCAGCTTCACCTGTGAGCTCAGAGAGGTATAGGAACTTACTTCTGATCCTGGAGGGTCATCAGGGTTATATAAAAGCAACTTCATGAGATTAGGATGGCATCCTGCCAAAATGTCTCCTGTGGCAGGATCGACAGACAGGTTATCCACTAAGGTTCCCAAGTGTATCACCTTCCAACAAAGAGGGAGTAGTAAAGACATTGTCTCAACGATTCTTTGCTTTCTTCCCTACTCATCCCCACAACGCTTACAGCTCCTTCTGGTACCTAAAATTGGTATTTTTAAAGGTCTTTGCGTCTGTATTTTAGAAGCACATGTGTAATCTCACTGACATTGCCCTCAAATAGCCATGTTTTCCTCATTCAAGGAGCACATTCCTGGGTTAAGTAGGGGACTCAGGTAAGAGGTCAGGTTGTGTGGGCCAGCCAGGGTACTTTTACCTTCAGTTGAGTTAAATCCCAGTTATCATGTTTTTCCATTACGTGAATGTTCTTAGCTGTGACATCAGCTACATAGACATACCTTTGGAGTAAATGACATTTACACATAAGCAAGTGGTAAGGAGAGACAACACCCACTTTTCTTTTGGAGAAGAGGTATAAAAATTCACACTCCTTCAAAGTACCACTGCAATCCTTTTCTAAACCACAGTAAAAGAAGATAATGGAGTCATATTTTTAATATTCTTGAAGTGCTTTAAACAGGTTTTGAATATGAGTTGTGACTATAATGAAACTGGTGTTTCTAGACGACAGATATAGTAGGCTCATTCTTATTACTTCGAAGTCACAACTTTTTCCTTAAATCGAATGAAGGTAAATGGATCTCTTATAAGGCCAAAAGTGTATATACTTCTAAAAACTAGCTCTTGAAAATAAACGACCATATGACCATAAAGTTCAATCACAATATTTTAAAAGAGGAAGAACACTGAGAGGTGTTTTCTACAGGGATCATTTCTGTTCATTATCTCAAATTTACATGTTTATATTCAAGGTACTTCTCTTTATTTAAAAAAAACCTTCAATTTTTAAACACTTTTAAAAACTATTTTCTCATAAAATTTCATGCTTTTAAAATAGGATTTTCTCATTGAATGGTCTGCTGTTGTAAATCAGTAAGTCTGAAACTTATACGATCCCTATGTCCATCCAAGGTAGCCTTCCCTGTCTCCTAAGAGCTTTTATGTAACTGAACTTAGCATAAGTGGTTAAATACTTTCTAGCCTCATAAGGGGCAGAGGTATTGCTCATTTATCTTCCTTTTTAGTGTGTTAGGAACATGTGTTTCAAGAGTTACGTAAAAATTTGGAACGAGGTCCTTATATCCTTAAGTCCATATCTCTCCTTTAACTGGGAAGAACCTGAAGTCCAAGGAAACAAATAGTTTGCTTAGGATCACAGATTTAGTGTGAACCCTGGCCACGACTGATCCCTCCACACATATATTCACTTGTAAGCCTAAGGAAGTAATCACCTCATAAGGAAAGAAGTCCACCAAAATGTCAAGAGCAAAGGATAGAAAAATGTATAAAAGAGCGTACTTCTGGTCTGCTGAGACTGTGATCCCATTGGCAGAAGAAAATCCTGTGGCCACCACTTTAACCTCTCTTGGGCTGTAGAAAAGAACATAAGTCCAGCGAAGATCCAAGATCATCTCAAAAAGTAACAGGAAGGAGTTGGTAAAATAGTGGTCTCTGGTGGCATAGAACTGTTCTGGTCCAAAAACTACAATATCATTCACACTAAAGTGAAAGAAAGGTGGAAAGAGAGACCCATGAGGTATTTATCCTTTATCCTTGTCAAAATCACTCATCTCTACACAGACCAATATGTTCATCAATATCAAAAGAGGACACATGAACTAGTATAGATTAAGGAATTCCACAGAAAGTCACGATTCTGCATTGCCCTGTTGAGTTTTCTTTAGCCATTTGTCACTTTTTTTAACTCTTCCCTTTCACAGAAGTTAGTGAAAATACATTCACAAATAAACCTCAAACTCTCAAAATCTGTTTACTTGTAAATGTTGATCACGGCTATCTGTGGTAGTTGTAGTGTAGTTCACTGATAACTATGGTTATCCTCCTTCAGGAATTACACTTCCTAATCCCCTTGCAGTTAGGCACAGCCATATGACTTGCTTCGGCCAATGAAATGAAATGAAATGAAATGAGGTGAGTGGCTTGTGGATGGAAGATTTTAAGGACTAGTGCTTGCTTCACCATGTTTCCCTCATGTTTCCACAGTAATGAGCAACTTTTCTGATGACAGAGACTGTTGTCCTCCTGGGACTCTGAATGAGGATAATAAAAAACTGAGCCCCTAAATCACCTTTTGTTGTCTCACTCATGTTGGTTACATAGCACAAGTGAGAAAACAAAACAAACCTTGGCAGTTTTGAGCCACCAATACGTTAGGGTTTTGCTGTCCTGTTATCATAGCATAACCCAGTTCATCTGGATCTTTATATTTTCTCCGAGTAGATGGGATTATGGGTGAAATTCTTTCTTACGTTCCTTAATACCATTAACATGTTTAAATGGAGCAAGTCTTATTCTTACAACCAGTAAGAACAATAAAGTCATTTTCATTTTTGAAAAGAAAAAAAAGTGACTTGAAAAAATAATACATTAAAAATGTACAACATTTTTAGATTTAATTTTAGGAGAGGAAAATTTGGGTGAATCAGGAAATACTTTGAGGTTGTGACATATAATGACTTTCCCAAGGTCACTGGACTACTCACCTGTTGTATCTCGGCTTAAACATTCCTTACTCCAAAAAGTATTGCCTGACACCATAAATTAGGTTAAACTGCCTCACAATTTGTTTCTGTAGCTCTCTGTTCTGCCCCCTTATAAGTGTGTGTGCCAGAGTACCCTCAGGCTCCTCTTTAGATCCTCGTAGCCTCACCTACCTTGTTCCAGCTGCTGTTATTTCAAACATTTCTGCACAGGTCTGACATACTTCCCACAGGGGCAGCCTAGCAGCGTCTCAGCTCATGCCTGCTGTGGGCCTCTTGCCTCCCACTTCCAGACTTCCATGTTGATGTTGAGGCATAGGATACCACAAAACTTAACTTGCACATGCACAACAACAATGTGGGAGAGTGAAGGTTTTTTGAGGCAAACCTTTGACTAATAGGAGATGGGGCTTGTGGATAAACACTTCTCCCTTTCTCTCCCTGACAAGATTGTCCTGAGATGCAGCTTACGTTGATTACTGGAGGATAAGCCCATGACTTCAAGCAGTCAGTTGCACTTAGCAGTGGCTGGCTTAATAATGGCTTCCCTCACTGTATGTGTTTCCTAGGGCTGGCATAGCAAAGAACCACAAACTCTGGCTTAAAACACCAGAAATGTATTGTCTCACGGTTTTGGAGGCTCGGAATCCAAAACCATGTTGTTAGTAGGGCCATGTTCTTCCTGAAGTTTCTGGGGAAGAATCCTTCCTTGCCTCTTCCAGCAAGGCATTACAGTAGTCCCAGGCATTCCTTGGCTTGTAGATACATCACTCCAATGTCAGTATCCATCTTCACATGGCAACCTCCCTGTATATCTGCCTGTCTTCTTGCAAGGATACCAGTTCTACTGCATTAAGGGTTCTCTACTTCAGTATGACTTTATCTTTACTAATTACAACTGCAGTGACTCAATTTCTAATTAGTATCACTATTCAGAATAAGGAAGGGGTGGCTGGGATTTAAACATATCTTTTCGTGGGGAGGGGAGGTGAACACAAAATTCAACCCAAAACATTCTCGCTTCCTTGCCTCACACTGGTTTCTCAAGTCTGCTTCCCGGGATTGTACTCCCTAGTGAAGTGGCCACGTATCAGGTGTGCCCTCAGGCTGTACTTTCTGGGAGACTCTTCCTGTGAGATCCTATGCTGATGCAATTGATCCTCACAATCCACCAGTTAGGTAAGTCAGGCAAATGAGAATCTCCATTTTGCCGAATAAATTGAGGCACAAGTGACTTGTGACTAAGTGACTTGTCCACAGTTTCCCAGAAACCCTGTGGAAGTCCTGTTCTCCACCATGGCCTCAGAACCCAGCACAGTGCATTAGGAGCAGAGTTCAATAACTTGAACCTTTCTTACTTCTACCCTCTGCATTTGTTTCCCTCATATTCAGTGGGAAGAGATTAATATATGATGCTGAGAAAGAGCAAAGGAGAGAAGATGAATTTTCTTTTCTTTTCCTATTCTTCTATTCCATGGAACAGTTTACTGTTTTGGAGCCAGTGTTTCAGTGTTAAGCCCATTTGATGAAAGATGAGTTCTTTATTGTTTGCTACAGCCTTCAGACAGGTAGCCTCTCCACTGAAAAGCTTGTTATTTTAATGAATGCAGCAAGAAAGATGTTCATCATTGCAATTGAGAGCTCAGCTTTGAATTCAGATGGATCTAGGTTTATACCCTGTTTCTGCCACTTACAAATTGTGTGACTTGGGTAAGTTACCTAACCCAAACCTTCTCTAAGTCTTAGTTTACTCATGCCTATTATTAAAGGCTTTATGAGAATTAAGTTAAATTAAGTATTCTGGCATAGTGCCTGCCACATAGTCGATGCTTAACAAATGTAATTTTTATAAGTCCCCATGGGCTTTTAAAAAAATTCTACTTTAAATCTGTAATTAAACAAAGAAGTGGCCCAGCTGGAGGTTGGTTATAACACCCAGTGGGTGAGGCTCACAGAACACAACCTACCAGGACAACCAAAAAAGGATGTAGGTGTTTAAACAGAGACCCATAGTAGGTATTGAGTTGCTGTGGTAAAGAGGATGGAATTAGAGCTGGGAATCTAATTGAGCATCTTTATAGGATTAAAATGCTTTCAAAATGTTGGAAAATATAGGCATGTTCAATACCTAACACAGTAATTTCTAGTGAGATGCTGAGAAGTGTCACCATGGGAATCATTAGAAAGCTTTAGAAAAAAATCTACAAAACAAAAGTTTAAGAAAGCCTGCTGAACCAAAGAAAACAAAGCACACAGCAGAGGTGCAAAATAAATAGAACTATACAATCCTTTGATTCCATACCTTTTGAGAAGTTCGTGTTTTATAGTTTTCAGGTATACCAGAGAACGTTGTTGTTCCTCAAATTTAAATATCTCCACAGTGGACTTCATGTGGGGATGATTCACAATATAAAGATACACAGCATGGTCTACATGGAAAAAAGGTATAATTTCCAAGAAAGTTACCTCTATCACAACTACTATTAGACTTGTTTTAAAACTTGCTCACTTCCAAAAGTTTTCTTTGTATATCTTAAGTTTGACCCTCACAGTCTACCTGATAGGTAAGTCAGACAAATGCCAGAATCCACATTTAATTGAGGAAATTGAAGCTCAGAAGGTGAATGACCTATCAGCAAATTCATCACCACAAAGTGGCAGAGCCAAGACTTTTTGTGATGATCTCTTCAGCCTTATCTGCATATCCTGTCTAGCAGGAGGCTACAGAACTATAATGATGTATAAACAGGAATGTGGTTTCCTCAGATGGCCCTTCAACAAGAGAAGTGGGTACAAGCAAACAAAAATTTGCTGAGATGTTCTGTGTGTGCAATAATTATCTACATTGCAGCAGAAGCTCAGTAAATGTCAGGGCAATGTAAATTACCTTAAAATAAGCAACATTTCCCAGCTAGACAATGAACTTCTGACACAAGTCAACGTAACAATATTTAGTGAGCCCAATGGACATGGCACGTAAATATGAATGCAAGACAAAACAAACTAATTCCAGGTAGTACCCAACTCAGAAATGTCACCTACCCATTTCAAATGGAATGTGAAGTGCTGTGAACAGGACTGAGGATAATCATTTGGCCTCTGAGAGTGCTGTCTTCTGACTTATTGGGAGTTCTAGGTTTGATGAGCTCTGGAGTTTTAAAGGGTCTGGCCCCATCCTCCCACTGCAGGACTTGCTCTGTATTCATCTTCCCTATTCCTTTCCTGGATGTAGTTTTCAAGCACCTTGTGGAACAAGCTCAAAACCTGAGATGCAAAACTTATAACCAGGACCTCTTAAACACACTGGGCACTTTCATGCAAACTAAGGAAAGGTGCTAGCTCACAGATGAAATCTTCCTTCTGGTCTGATTCAGCTCTGTTCCAAGGTTCAGGGCTTAGCAAGCAGAACATGGATCGGATTTCAGTCCCAACATGGCCCTTCAGTCTTTTGCTAGACACAATAGTGAACAATCATATGTGCTGTCCTGGTTTTATTTCTTCGAGTGCATCTACTGAATCCCTCTTTCCAAATAATATATACTTAGTGAGAATACTTTTGGTCTCTATCTTCTCATTCCATCTCTATTTCTATGTGTAATATTTTGGCTTTATGAATTAAATATATAATTAAGGAAGATGAGAAACAAATAAGATAAGCTGCCAATCATAATATACTCAACTTCTGGAAGCCTGGTTATATGACTGACTGTTATTCTGTAATTGTGTCCCATCTCAAAAAAAAAAAAAAAAAAAAAAAAAACCCAAAACCTACCTCTACCTCTAATACTATCCCATGCAATGAAATAGTTGCAGCTAAATTTGATCATTTATTATACCATCGCCAATGAAGAATCTTATGTCTTGTACAGTGTGAGGCCAAAAAGTTGTGGTTTTAAAATTATTTAAATAGAGTCCTAATCTCACCTTAGTAACAGACACAGGTTTAGAAGTGAGACCTCCTCAGTCTGAGTTCTGAATCAGCCATTTACGAACTGCAGAAGTGAAGTCACACTTCACTGCATTCCTCTAAACTTCATTGTATCTATCTATAAAGTTGAATATTACTATGTGCTCTGCCTGTCCTATAGGGTTCATTTATTTATTCATTTAATATGTGTTCATAGAGTAGCTACTGTGCATCAGATACTGTTTTAGACTCTTGGAATCCAGCAATGGACAAGCATATATGCTTTTATGGCGATTATATTTGAGAGAGGAAAACAAGGAGGAAAAACTATTAAATAAACTGAAAACAAAGAATACTAGAGTGAGGAGACATGTTCTTCACAGGGTGTCACTCATTTGAAGAATAACAGTTAAATGTAAATCTGAAGATGAGAAGGAACTTGCTATAGAGCAAGAGCAAGAGAGGGAAAGAAAGTTGGTATCCTTTAACATTAAAAAAAATTAGTTACCACTGTAGGCTGGGTTCGGTGGCTCATGCCTGTAATCCTAGCACTTTGGGAGGCCAATGGGGATGGATCACCTGAGGTCAGGAATTCAAGACCAGCCCGGCAAACACGGTGAAACCCCATCTCTACTAAAAACACAAAAAGTTACCTGGGCATGGTGGCATGTGCCTGTAATCCCAGGTTCTTGGGAGGCTAAGGCAGAAGAATTGCTTGAACCCAAAAGGTGAAGGTTGCAGTGAGCCAAGATTATGTACTCCAGCCTGTGTGACAAAAGTGAACCATTGTCTCAAAAAAAAAAAAAAGTTACCACTTTAATGAATGATTTTTAAAAAGAGGGACATTGAGAATAAATATAAAAAGGTACACCACCTGGAACAAGATGGTAGGAAGGCTTCCCTGAGAAGATGATATTTAGGCTGAGGCCTCAATAATGAGAAAGAGTGAGCCAGAAGAGGCTGAAGGACATTCCAGGCAGAGGGAACAGCAGATGCTAAGATCCTGAGGCATGAGACACTCCATAGAATGAAAAGAAATCTAGTGTGGCTGGTCCAGAGAGTCTGGGGGAGAATGGTTTCCCGTGAAACTGGAGAGCATACAGATACCAGAATGTACAGGGGAAGCACCCAGGAACCCAGGCCATTCTGGAGATTTGGGGTTTATCCTCAGAGTGATGGAACTCTATGGAAAATCTGATGAAAGGAGTGGCATAATCAGATTTGCATAAAAAGCAATCCTCACTAGGAAAATGAATTGAGGTGTTATGAGAAGGAAGGTACAGGTGGGGGCCCATGCAAAATTTGGGAAGTCATGTTGGGGGCTTGGACTGGGATGGTGGCAGTGAGGATGGGGAGAGGTGGACAGATATTTCAGATTGGAGAGATACATTGAAGAAAACTTTATAATGAATTGATTGGCCTGGGGACAGGAAGTGTCAAGGTTGGGCCCAGGAGTTTATTTTCAGAAATAAAAGCATCATATGAAAATACTTTGTATACCGTAAACCAATGAAAAATTGTTAGATTCAATTATCTGTGAAAGCAGAACTTGCTAAGCAAATAAAAAGTGTATATAAGATTTCATGGAAATATTTAACTTACTTACTAGAAGAGTATTCAAGCATTTTAAGGGATACTTGTTTTTTTTTTTTTTTTTAAAGAATGAAAGAGAGAAAGGAAGAGGAAGAGATTTTAGAAAAAGAGAGAAAAGGAGAAAGAAAGAAACAGCAAAAGAAAGAAAAAATGAAAGAGAAAGAAAGAGGAAGAGATTTTAGAAA
>CAUYQU010012619.1:0-41229 GCA_963574635.1 Cheracebus regulus | reverse complement strand
TGGTGACACGTGTGGCTCCTCAGCTGGGAATCTCCCGGTCTGTGGGCTACAAAAATTCGTCGGAAAGTGCGGCGTCCACTCGTTCTCTGCGCTTTCACTGGGAGCTACATTCCTGAGCTGTTGCTAATCGGCCATCTTGGACCTTGCTATTTTCCCTGCCAGTAACATTGTTTCCCAGGTCTCTCCGTGGTCGCTCTCTCATTTTTGTTCTATTTTTCTGAAATGTCACCTCCAGATCCTGATTTCAAATGATCACTACCTTTCCTGTTGATGCCATGAAAATGCCACCATATGCTAATCACCCATTATCTCCTGAATCAGCCTTGATTTCTTCCAAGCTTTTAAAGCTAGTCAACATATATAGGTATGTGCTCTTTTTCGTATGATTGGTCTTCCTCACTAGAATGTGTATTCCATGAAGTTAGGGATTTTTTTGTTGTTGTTTTTCTCTTTACTCCCAGTGACTAGAATAGTGCCAAGCACATAAGAAGTTCATTATTATTTTAGTATTATTATACTTTAAGTTCTGGGTTACACGTACAGAATGTGCAGGTCTGTTACATAGGTATACACATGCTCTTAATATGGGTTGAATGAGTGCATGAATTCATCTGTGTCTGTCACTCTGTATTCCTCTTGCTCGTGGTTTCCTTTTGGAGGAGGAAAAAATCCATCTCCAAAGGAGAGATCCTCCCTACCCTGAAGTCTATTATCCATTCAGTTATTAATCAAGAAAGTATTTACTAGGTATCTACTATGTACAATTATTTGTTGTGCCTATTTCATGTAAGGTGCTATGTTAGACCACCATGAGTACTCCTAAGACCATCCTCACTTTTCATTCTTCAAAATTTAGAGCATTCCGTTAATTTTCTAATGCTTCCCTTCCTTCACTCAACTGTGAGTAAACACCATTCTAGTTTCAGTATATATTCACTACAGCACTTAAAAATAGAGCAAAGAGTGACATTATTCAATGCGAGGATGTAGGCTTTTGATTTTCAATTATAACAACAAATTGTTTTATGGTAACACTCTGTACTCTGATGCCAACTCTGAGTGATCACAAAAATGTTCCACATGTTCTTCAGGGAGGAAGTGCCCTGTGCTGTTTATTTTGGCTCCAAGTGGCTGCCCAGTAGGCTAATTTTCCTTTGTCATTCTTTTGGCAGGCATTATCCACTCATGGTAGATGGTCTTCCTTGAAAGGAGCCCAGACACCCTCTGAACCCATCCCTCTTGACATCTCTTCCATCCCACTCTTTATCTTCTTGGCTTCAGCCGGTGTGAGCACAGCTTGGTACCTGTCATAAGATTAGTGACACACCAGCAGCCTATGTGACCATTCTTCCAGACTTTGGTGATTCTTTTAAACACATTGTGACCATTCCCTCACCCCACTGGCGCCACATGAACCAGTGACCCCAAGTTTGGAAGCACAGATTCCACTTGATGCCTCCCATTGTTTATGGCTTCCCAAAGTCTTAGGCCTTGTGAACTTGTTTTCATACGAGTCAACTGAATTCAATTTAGCAGGAAACATTTTATGTCTCAGGGGAGATCTCCAAGAATGCATTGCTTTCTGCCAGGGCTGGACTAATTCTTTTAAAATTAGTCCACTTAAGGATTCTTGCAGTTATTAAAAGTCAAAATAAGTAAAGAAAGATAAATCACCAGTCCCATGGGTAAATCAGAAGAAAGCAGAATATCCTCAATTTCCCTCTGCTGCAGGGATATATAGCTATCTCACAATGGAATGGACTTTGGATTTGGACAACCAATAAGGTTGACAAGAATATCATAAAAAATAAAAAATAAATTAATGGCAAGAAAAAGCAGACAAATTCATATGCAAAAGTAACCACCCAAAAGAACACACTCCAATAAGCACTATGTGTACTTTCTTGACTCACCAAATGATTATTACTTAACACTCAAATAAAATAATATAGTAGAATCTAAATCTGTTCTTTGGGCAATCTTTGAGCAATTGCAACCTGCCTTATTGAGGTCTGGGGAAGGCCCTCTTCCAAATAGAGCCTCTGAGGTTGGAATCACCCTTACAGGCAGTCCTATCTGGACCACACTGTTTGGTCATCACAGAGGAGGCTCCCCTTTTCCAGGGCAGTCAGCTGCATGATAATGCTCATACTATTTTGCTGTGATTCCCAGACCCCAAGTTTGATTTGGCCTATTAAGACTAAAGTTGCCACCAGTATACACTGAACCCTTCTTGAAACCTGGGACAATTATATAAGTCAGCTTGGAAATCCATGACTTTGTAGCCTTACACACACTGTTGATGGCTTTTTCTTACCTTTTAATTCCGACGACATCCTCATCCCACCCCGTTCACAGTAATCTGCCTTAGAGACTTGTAGCTGATTCAATTAATCACCTTTCCCATGAAAATCTGGCATTTAACTGACATGAGCTTTCTTTGCCAATTTTATCCTGTGTCTGTGTGTGTACTCTGTCTGGGGGAATGTGCATTTGAATAGAGGCTGGGGAAGAGATGGAGGGGGAAGGATGTGCAGGATTATCAGTGGCGTGCCTTGTGTGTGAGTGAGCCTGGATGTGCCTGCTATGGAATTTCCCCTGGTCGTTAATCATAAACATATGTATTACTTGAACCTTGTTTTTCTGCTGATGTGTGTGTTAAATCATATATTTTCCGTCCTCACATAAGTAATTAAGTTTTGAGTTATTTATAAATTCCTGTTTTACTTCCTCATTGCAAAAGGTAAGTGAAATGGAATAAACCCATAAGTCAACACAATTGTATTAATTAAGGCAACCCACTCAGTGGCAAAACTAAAATCTGAAACTGAAAAGCTTGCTTTCAGCGTCTCCTTCTTAGATTATTTAAAATATAGGAAAAAAATCCAGCAATATACACCAATATAAGAGTCAATTCCATAAAGTATTAGTGACGCTGAATCTCCTATAGACAGAAACTTTGTAGGGTTTCAAAATAGACACACTAAGAGCACATACATATCCCAAATCAATACATCACACAAAACAATGCATCCCACTACCATCCTCTTTCCAAACACAAGACCATCTCCATATTTTTTCTTTGTTGGTTACATTGTTTCCACACTGACATTAATTAAAAAGAGCTTGGTTCTGTTCTGCCTAAAAAATTCTAATGCTATTTACATTTCTTACTGTGCTGCAATGAAACTTTATTGCCACCGGCTAATCCCTGGAATCTCTGTATCCAGAGTACAGAAGTAATGGAGATACAAATAACCAAACCACTAAAATCTTAGATAACAGCTCAAGAAATTGGCAGCGTTTCATTTTTAACTTCAATTATTACTTTGTTTCTCGAATCTTTATTGTGGTTCCATCATTTCAGAGTGACCCATCCACCGTCTACAACAGTTTTCCAATGTGAAAGTAATCCAGCCACTGCCAGATGTTAAGGCGTATGCCCTTTGTCCTCTGAAGATAAGAATTTGAGATTTTATGCTATTGGAAAATGTGACTGTTATTACAAAATGGGCAAGTCATGGTGTATGTTTCTCCAGAAATGTATGTACCAATCCATGGCTTCAACCCAGAGAGACTCCTGCCAGCCTGAAAGAACAAGCTCAAAAATTATTTAGAAATTTAGAGACATATGCTTAACTTTGCATATCATTCTCGACTTGATCTGGGGTCAGTTTTGAAATTTAACCTACTTTTTAAACATTGAGTTTAGGGACTAAGATGAAAAAGCTAAATAGGTTGGGGTAAAATGCTTAAATAATAGGGATGATTTTTCTTGGTGAGGGAAACTATCTTCAGGCCTACAAAGAGGCTTATAACAAGGATGATAGCCACAAGTTGTATATTTTATTTGAGCACAGGCCAAAACAAATGTATTACCTGTTAGCTGAAAATAGGCTAGAAATAAGAAAATTCTTACTTTATAAGTTTAAGCTTTTAATTGTATTAAAAATAAATTTCTCTTTTAATATTAAAAAAGAATAGATTACTGTTTATTTTCTCTTTAGTTCTATGTCAACTTAAGAAGACAAACTGAAGGACTTTTCAAACTTCTCTCTGTGCAGCCCTAAGAATATTCACTCAATCTATTGCTACTGTGAAGAGTTTCAGAAACAAGTCATCATCATGAGCTTATGTGAAAATAAATTCAGGCTCATTCTTGAAATCCAGGATTACAAGGCACTTTACCCTCAGATTGGGTCCCCCAGTTTCCATCGCACCACAGCTGGGTGGCAAAAGGTCAATATACAGCCATTTTTAGGACTAAAAGATACTAAGCCCTTGAAAATTGTAGACTATTTACTGTTGTCCCATAGTAATTGTGGGAAGAGTCTTGGAAGCTCTTCTGAGAAATCCAGTGTAGTAAGAATGGAGAGAATAAACAACAATTTGAATAAAGGAAATCGAAGAGGGTTGCAGGAAGTAAATAAATGACAGGAGTTCCTCCTGCCTTGCAACAGGGATTGCAAATAGCCAGCTTTTACGGTACTCATTGATAAGACCTTGTACTTTGAACACAGTGGTCACAGCAGCACAGGATGGCTCGGTAAGCTCTGAGGTGCACTAGACGGTCCCTTTGCAAGGGGCCTGGGAGATCTCAGCCTGCTCAAGGCAGCCGCAGGCTCCTGCCCCAACCAGCCCTGGAGGCCTTTGGGGAGCAGGAGGAGGCCATTTTCCTGAACTCTAGTTGGGTGGTGGGAAGGCTGGGGTGAGGAGCAGTGAGTGGTGCTGGATAGCTTCTGCCTCCCTCCTTAGGCATCCCCCGCCAGGTAACCAACAGCCGAGCCCCGCCCCATTCTCTCCGTCCTCCAGCAAACTTGGAAAACCATTCAGCAGCTTTGTTCTGTTCAACAGACATTGATAAACGTTCCAGGCACTGCACTAGGTAGCTGGGGATACAATAATCCAATACATACAGTATCTCTCCTGACGCCACTTACACTCTAAACGAGACCATAGATGAGTAAACCAATAATTTCAATAAATCATTCTTCCCTTTCTCTCTTCACCTGAGTGAGTGCAGCTCAGCCCTCCAGGGGCAGGTTACATGTCTCCTCCATGGCAGAAAGCTTCTTTGACTTACCCAGCAGGCTCAGTGTTCATATTGTTGTATTGCACAGCACTTTTCACATCTGTCATTTAAGAATTTGTGCAACTATTTTCTAATATACATTTTTTTTTTTTGTATAAAGAAAACTGTCTGGTTTTGCCAATGCAATCTTCCCAGCACAGAAGACATTGCCCAGCAGAGGGCATTGCCTAGCACACAGGACTTATTCAAAGTAAGCTTGAGGAATGAATCAATGAGAGGTGTTAAAAGCAATGATGAAAGTTTGCATGGGTCACAGTATGGATGCAGAAAAAGGGGACTTTACTGTGTCCTGAAATAGAAAACCAATCTGGATTTTGATGGATCTATGTTACCCAGGCAAGAGAAGTGGAAACTGACATACCCAACTGTGAAAACACCATGTTAAATCTCTATAGAATGAAATGGTTTGCATCATGTGAGCAATTACACACAACACAGCATTGCTGGGACAAAAATTAGGAGGGAAGAAGTAGTAGAGCCTGAGGCTCAAGAACACAGAATATCTTTTATGTCACACATCTATAGCCATCTGATCTTTGACAAACATCACAAAAGGAATGGGGAAAAGATTCCCTGTTTAACAACTGTGTTGGGAAAACTGGCTAGCCATACGCAGATAACAGAAACTGGACCCCTTCCTTAGACTTTATACAAAAATTAACTTAAGATGGATTAAAGACTTAAACATAACACCTAAAACCATAAAAACCCTAGAAGCAAACCTAGGCAATATCATTTAGGACATAGGAATGGGCAGAGACTTCATAACCAAAACACCAAAAGCAATGGCAACAAAAGCCAAAATTGGCAAATGGAATCTAATTAAACTAAAAAGCGTCTTCACAGCAAAAGAAGCTATCATCAGAGTGAACAGGCAACCTACAGAATGGGAGAAAATTTTTGTAACCTACCCATCTGACAAAGGTCTAATATCCAGAATCTACAAAGAACTGAAATTTACAAGAAACAAACAACCCCATCAAAAAGTTGGCAAAGGATATGAACAGACATTTCTCAAAGGACATTTGGGATGGGCACAGTGGCTTACACCTGTAATCCCAGCACTTTGGGAGGCTGAGGCAGGCGGATCACCTGAGGTCGAGAGTTTGAGACCAGCCTAACCAACATGGAGAAACCCCATCTCTACTAAAAATACAAAATTAGTTGGGTGTGGTGGCTCATGCCTGTAATCCCAGCTACTCAGGAGGGATTAGCTTGAAACCTGGAGAATTGATTGAACCCAGGAGGCAAAAGTTGGTGGTGAGCCAAATCACGCCATTGCACTCCAGCCTGGGCCACAAGAGTGAGACTCTGTCTCAAAACAGAGAAAAACACAGAAGAAGACATTTATGCGGCCAAGAAACAAGCTTATCATCACTGGTCATTACAGAAATGCAAATCAAAACCGCAATGAGATACCATCTCACACAAGTTAGAATGGTGATCATTAAAAAGTCATTAAAAATACTTTTACACTGTTGGTGGGAGTGTAAATTAGTTCATCCACTGTGGAGGACAGTGTGGCAATTCCTCAAGGATCTGGAACTAGAAATACCATTTGACCCAGCAATCCTATTACTGGGTATATGCCCAAAGGATTATACATTATTCTCCTATAAAGACACATGCACATGTATATTTATTGCAGTACTGTTCACAATAGCAAAGACTTGGAACCAATCCAAATGCCCATCAATGATAGAATGGATAAAAAAAAAATGTGGCACATATACACCATGGAATACTATGCAGCCATAAAAAGGATGAGTTCATGTTCTTTGCACGGACATGGCTGAAGCTGGAAACCATTCTCAGCAAAGTAACAAAGGAACAGAAGACCAAACACCACATGTTCTTACTTGTAAGTGGGAATTGAACCGTGACAATACATGGACACAGGGAGGGGAACATCACACACTGGGGCCTGTCAGGGGGTTGGGGGCTGGGAAGGGATAGTTTTAGGAGAAATACCTAATGTAGATGATGGGTTGATGGGTGCAGCAAACCACCATGGCGCTTGTATATACCTATTTAACAAACCTGCACATTCTGCACATGTATCCAGAACTTAAAGTGTAATAATATATATAAAAAAAGAGGTAAGTCATCATCTGGTCCTGTAAGGAAGGGATGGGAAGGAAGTGGCAGAGCAGGAGGGAGGTGCTCAGGAAGAAGGACACCAAAGGGAGAAGGCTGCCTGGCTGCTTTGGATGGGCAATTGTACAGAGGAACATGTGTGATGGTAGCTCTCTTCAATTAACTCTAGTAAAGTTTTTTCTTTAAACTTTAATGCTAGCCACATCTATTTCCTGGCCACGGTGTCTGCTGAAGTACCTGAAGGCACCAAGGAAAACCCATGTGCCTGCTATTTCCAGACCAGCAAAGCTCCTCCCCCAGATACCTGCAATGTTCCCTGTCTCCTCATTCACTCGGCCCCTCTCTGACCACTTTAGAAAGCAGGGTACTCTCTCCTCTGTCTCTACCTACTGCTTTATTCTGCTTTTCTTCACGGGACGTCTGAGTGAGTAAATGAAATAGTGCTACGAATGGGGAAGGGCAGGCGCTCTAGGACCATGAATGGAATATAAATATGTGCCCGGGGGAGGAAGGCAGTGAGGACAGGCCATGCAGAGAAAGCAACGTTTACAATGACACCAAAAGCATCAGTGGAAACTGGCCGAGTGAAAGTGTTATGGGTGGTCTAAAGCTGGCCTTTGTCCATCAGAGCCACTGCTCTTCTCAGTGCATCATTTAATGGCACGCTTCTGTTCTGTGGTAGAATCTCCTTTTCTGCGCCACTCCCTTCTCTGTTCTGGCACTACCAAGAGTGTAAACACTACTCTCGGCCTGACAGGCAGCTTTTCCTTATAATCCGTTGACACCACCTGCAACCCCAGACTGACTAGAGATTATTTCTTAGGGTGTAGAGATGGGAGCTTGAAATAGAGGTTCAAACCCCAGTTATGTCACTTACCAGCTCCATGACATACCAAGTTTCTTCTCTCTCTCTCTGGGAAGCTTTCCTCACTCTGAAATTCTTATTTCTCAGAGTTGCAAAAAATGAAAGCACTATATAATCTGCCATTATTTTGACCACTCAACCCAGATTTATGGTCTGAAATGAAAGATGGCAGCTGCAGACAGTAAGATTTATCTCTGCATGTGAAATGATGGTACCCTGCCAGCAAAAGACCCTAGAGAGAAGATTCAGTTTACACATAAAGGCTCCTTTTATCTCTGCCTGAATAAGATAGAATCCAGCACATTTGTGAAGGAGCATGTTTCCTGCTTAGAGTTGCCCTGCTCCAGAGCCAAACGTTCTACCTTAGCCATTTTTTCAGAGAGTAATAATCAAGAATGAAGGCGCTGGTGCTTTAATCTTGACAAAACCATTTACTTCTGGATAACTTAACATCTCTGGGCCTCAGTTTCCTTATCTGGAAAGTGATGCTAATTATGCCTACCTCACAGAGTGTTTTTGAGGATTAAAATAAGTTGATCTTTATCAAGTACTTAGAGCAGTCTCTTGCAAATGGGAAGTGCTTAAAACACATTGACCATCATCTTCTCATAGTCCGTTTCTATAGAAACAAAAAATTGGCTTGTGCCCTAAAGTTAATTTGCCATAATGAGGTATAGACTACCCTAGCACTCACTGCCAGTGCCAGAGAGGAAGGATGGCCCCATTTGAACTTGAGAAGTGGCTATTCTGAAGAATTAGAATCTCTTGTCCAGAACATGTGGCTGAGAAGCAGACTGTGAAGCACCTTATTTGTTCATCTGTGCTTTCTCACGTTTACACGGAGCTGGCATTTCTCAGTCATTCAAAAGAAGGAAAAAAACATTCAATGACTGGTCATTCTACTGTCAAAGAAGATAAAATTTTATAAACTTTTCTTAGCTATCTCACATGCTCTTCCTTCCAAAAGCACTTGAAGCTTAATTTAATCAATGGCTGGTCAAACAGAGAAATGTGACCATTACATTCATGATTCACCCACTGATAATTGTAATCAAAGTAATGATAGCAATAATAGTAATAGCTAACATTTATTATATACACCTTCTGGACAACATTCTATCATAAGTGCTTTACAGAAAATATCTCATTGTAAACCTCACAAAAACCCTAGGACATATTATTCCCATTTTACAGAAAGGAAAATAATCCCCAAGTTTCCTAATAACAGGATGTTAGGGAGATTTCAATTGACGAGTCAAGCCAACAAAAACATAAATTCAGCAGACAGTGGAAATTCCATCGGGAAATAACACCCTGGTCACTTTATCACTCAGCACCAAGAACATCTCCAATTACTGTATGAGTTGCTAGCAATATGATAACTGTTTCAGTTCTCAGAAATGTCCAGATAAAGAGCAAGTCATATGAAAAGACACTTCAGATTGAGCCACTTTCCATTCCTTCAAAATTTAGATCTATCCTTAAAGATTGCTTCTGGCATGTCTATATTAGGAGTTGCATTCATCCGGTTGTTTAGAAGTACTATTTGATTAATCAGGGCTTTTTGATGTACAAAGCACTTTTAATTCATTATCTCATCTGATTTTTTCAATGATGGTGACAAACAGAAGTCTTTGTTGCCATTTTATACATAAAACTGAGGCTTAAGGATGTCCTCAAGCCCCAGAACTGGATACCAAAGCCCTGTCTTCTGCCTCATATCCCGTCTTATGTTTTCATCTTTTAAGAAGATGAAGAACCCAGATTTCTGCACAGGGTAAAATTTTGTTTCAGCTCCACCACACACTAGATACCCAACTAGACCAAAGGATTAATAAGAGCATGTCACCAGCTGAGGATGGATGTGTGAAACAGAGATTGTTGGTTAACTGGTGTTCAGATCGGGTCAAACACCTTCAAACTTTACTGCAAACAGTTAACAAAATCATAATGGAATATAGATGCTTTTTATGTTTCAGAAAATGGTCTTTGGACGACCTAAAAAGAAATTCTGTTAAAGTTGTTTTTCTTCTTTAATTCAGGTTGGCCAGCAACCAAAGAAACAAGGTCTTTATCTCCCACTTCAGTCCTCAACATTTCAACTGAAAAGGGAAGCCTAGACATTGTGCTTTATAAAATATAATTGGGTGATTAGGGCTTAGAGACATTTCCTGACATCTAATAGAGATAAGAAATGAAGGCTCCAGAACCAGTCAAGGTAAAATTCACTCCCCATGATAGGTAAGCAGAAAAAGAGCTAATGCTGGAGTCATGCAGTTTCCCTCTGGAATGTCCCTCTGAGTTTGAGGAAATTCATGTCGTCACCTTCCCACCATTCAATAGTCATGGTTATTAGTGGTATCCAAAGATATTCAGAGTCAAATTTAGGTCATATGGGCCAAACAATGGAATTCCTGCTCTCAAGGACAGAGGAAAACTCTAAATTTCATTTTCACAGTCAGCACACACGCGATTTCCACCCGAGACATTTATTGTCCAAAGCGCTGCCTAAACTTGAGCACTATGATGTAAAATATGTATCTGATGTTCTTCAGGGGACTGGGATGTAACCCTGCTTGACTTCTCTGATCAAAAAAGACGTTCAGCCCTGAGAGCCCCGGCTTCCAACTTGAGGACAGATCCCTAGAAAAGTCCTGGGCCCCTTTTGGACGTGGTGCTGTGTAAGATGAGAGCTTCGTTGGATTTGCAACTTAGAACTCTGAACACTTCACAGCTGAGATCACGGCTTCTTTGGATCTGGAACAACTGGGAGAGGTGTAGAGAAGTGGCAGAGGGAACAAATTCAGCTCCTGGAAATAACTGGCAACATCTCCAAATAGAGATTTTTTTTTTTTTAGTGCCTCAAAGAAAGCATTCATCACTTCTGTAAGGAAACCTTCCCTAATTACATTGAAATAAAAATACTCTCCTCCCACAACACCCTCTGCCATTCCCCTTGAGTATCACTTTAGGCTGGTAATTTACAATTTAACCGCCAGAGCAAAACACTCCTGTGCAGGTTACTCTCATAGATTTGGTTGATATTCAGAATCCTGTTATCTCAAAAAGTGATACTGCTTCTGTGAGTATATCCTGTTACTTGTAGATCCACCGTGTTCATTTTGGCTTATAAGCCCCAGGGGAGCAGAGATGATACCCATTTTGCTAGTTTAACATATATGTCAATACAAATATTCTTACCCTACCTTGTAATCTAAAACTCCCTTCATTTTATATTTTCTCAAGTGAGTCCAAGTTAGAAATTATTAGATGATACTGTGTATTTTTTCAAACCCATCAAGCTATTACGGATGCGAAAGGGAAACAGCTCCCTTCAGCTTCTAGTGAAAAGCCCTTCTGTTAGACAAACTCCCTCTCTATAATTAGCTCACATTTCTTTCCATCTTTGGCAGCAGGAACAAATAGGCCATTTCAAACATGAAGAGTTTAAGAAGGTACCATGGAAAATGAGTATAGGCGCACATAGCTTTTGGTAGGGACATTTACTTCCACATACCACACAGAGTGCTCATCTTGTCATTTTTATCTGCTAAGAGTAGGCTAAGAACCAAGAAATAGTCATGGCACCTGGCTCTGAATTGCAACTACTTTTTGCAATTTGCAATCAAAATACTTTAAGGAACACTTGCTTAAGAGATTGACTGCATCATAATAAAGCATCTTGTTCTTCCACCTGTATAACCAGAGCTGTTCTGAACATGCTGCAAATGGCAATCCTTTTGCTTCAACACACAACATTGGATTCTTCCCTCGCCGTCCTCTCTAAAATGCCATGTATGACTATCATGCCACAAAACAAAGTGCCATAATGCCCTGGTGCTGCATCCAATTTCTTAACCCCAGGGACCTCTGGGGCATCCAAGCTCATCCAATGTTTATCAAGATCCATCAGAGAGCAGCAAGCCCAACTAGGGAAGGAGGTGCAGGTAGGGGAGTTAACATCTACTGAGAACTTATCATGCTGCAAAAGCTGGAGTTGTATTATCCTGTCAAACCCTCACAAGCACTCCAGAAGGTATATATTCTCCATTTTGTTTAAGAAAAAAACAATGAAACTAATGATGAAAAAGTTCAACAAACATGCTAAGCTACTTGTTTCAAGTTTGGATTTCAAGTTAAATGCCATGTTATTTCCACTGCATCATATGCCCCAATTTTGGAGCATGGGCACGGGATATGGGAACATGAGAAATTTTAGGAGTTGACTTTTTATCTTAAAAGCAAGACTAAGTCAGCATTTACTTTAAATTTTTCTTACATCTAAAACTCTGGAAAGAATGTGGAAAACTTACTAAAGGATAGTAACGTGAAAGATACAAAATCTGGTAAGAAAGTTACTGCAGTATTCCGGGAAAGGGTCGATGAGGGCTGGTAGTAAGTTGTATATCAGCCAGGACTCCTTCATTTTGAACAACATAAACAAACAAAAAATCCATTCAAACCCTCTAGTTACTTTGAAAGGCTTTCATTGGAAGGATTTGGTAGTTGGTGGGTTCACATGATTGACAGAAGGTAGGACAGCCAGGCCTGACAATGTACCATAACCAGGAGCTCCGAAAGGAAGGAGAGAGACCCTGGTGTAGCAAGACCAGTCTGGTTGGGATGCTTCTGCCACCACCCTGCACTGCATGGCTTCCAACCATCCTTCTACCATTCAACCCCTTACTCAAGTTTCAGAGACCTAGATCAGAGCAGCTACTTGGCCAAATTTAGGTTACATGCCGCAAATCTCGTTTGAAGAATGGGCAAGGAAAGGAAGGATCTTGCACTCTGGGATTCCACAGTGGCAAGCAGACACTGGAATTATTTACCAACAAGTGGACACACCATGAGTGAGAGCTATCCCCAGTGGAAATCAGAGTACTACCTAAAAGATGGAAGAGATCTGAGCAGTCCAAAGCTGATCAATGCTCAGAAGAAGTGCTGGCAGTGGATCAGGGGAAGAGAGAATGGCATTTGAAGCACTATGGGCATCAAACACTTTCTGAGAGCCTACTACATGTAAGGCAGTAGGCAAGTGTGATTGGAGATATATGGAAGTATAAAGCACTGACTTGGATTTTAAAAGACTCACACAGAAACCAGGATTTAAACACCAGAAAATAAATGCCAACATGAAGTCATACATATCATGTGCTGGATAATGGTATGGATAGTAACACCTAAGAGATTCAGAGAATGGAAACATTAACAAATCTAAAGTGATTAGGAAAGTCATCCTAGATGCAGTGGAACTAAAATAGCCTTTAGGATTTAGGCCACCAGACGGAAAAAGAGAGCTCTCTGTGCAGGGAGGATGATCTGAGTAGAGGCACGGAGATGCAACATGCAAAGTACATTTAGGAATCAACTGATACACAGTTGTTTAAGAAAAAGAGTTCCTATGAGAAATCCTTTCTGACTGAGAGAATGACATTTAAAATGCAATGAAAGTGCATCTTCCTTTTCTTCTTCTTTAACTGACCTTGCTTAATCACTCAGGAATTCCATTTCAATACTTTAGGGAGGAAAGGAAGGAAGGTGTTGTACCTGTAGGTCTGAGGGGCTGGGCCCGAATGTGTCAGTGTTTCTGAGAGAAGAAAGAAAACAGACCTGAGAGAAATCTGCGTTGCGTTCCAAGTTCTGGACTCCCCTTCCTGGACCAGGGCCAGGTTGGCTTGAGCCAAACTCAACCAGGTCATTGTCAGGCTGCCAGATGCCCTCATCTATTCTGACTGCCCCATGATCCTCCCTGCTCTTTCCACCCTTCAGCAACATTGTGTCTCACCAACCTCCAGAGCCAAGCCCCAGGAAAAGGAGTGGCTCTAAGACAAAGAGAGAAGTCTGGATCCTCCTGGATTCTGGCCCGCTGATGGCACAGGTCTTTTTAGAAACCGACCTAATGGGACCACTGCTCCGCTCCAGGGCTTGCTCAACTTCGGCATTACCACTTCCTGTAAATGGTACTGCAGATGGGCTACGGTGAATAATCCTGCAATAAACATAGGAGTGCTCCTATCTTTTCAAGATCTAGATTTCAATTTTTTTGGATAAATACCCAGAAGTGGGATTGCTGGATCACGTGGTAATTATATTTTAAATTTTTTAGAAACCTCTATGCATTTTTTTCCATAGCAACTGTGTCTTTTTGTATGTACACCAACAGTATGCAGAAGTTTCAATTTCTCTATATCCAACACTTGCCAACACTTACTTTCATTTTTTTTGTAATACATAATATAGCCATTCTAACAGATGTGAGGTGATGTCTTACTGTGGTTTTATTTGCATTTCTCTGAGCATTAGTGACATTGAGCTTTTCGTATATCTGTTGATTATTTTCATGTTTTCTTTGGAGAAATGTCTATTCGAGTCTTTAGCCCACTTTTAATTGGGTTATTAGTTGTTTTTTTCTGACTATTGAGTTGTAAGAACAACCGAAATATCTATCAACAGGTAAGTGGATACAAAATGTGGTGCATACATATGATGGAACACTATTCAGCATTAAAAAGGAAGAAAATCCTGACATATGTAACAACACTGATGAACCTTGAGGTCATTATGCTAAGTGAAACAAGCCAGCCACAGAAATACAAAGACTTCTTTATTCTATTTAAATGAAGTATCTAAGATAGTCAAATCCATAGCATCAAAGATTGAAATGGTAGTTCCCAGGGCTGGAAGGAGGAAGAAAAGGGAGTTACAAACTGATGAGCATAAAGATCCAGTCAAGCAAGATGAAGTAAGCTCCAGAATGCTCTTATACAACATTGTAATGAACACATGCTATGTCAGCAATGACATAGCATGTGTTAAGAGGATAGATCTCATGTTAAGTGCTCTTACCACAATAATAAAATGACAATGTAATAATCACATCTCCTGCTGCTTACTTGTAGGAATCACTCAGGCCTTCAGTGAGTCCTGCCAGCAATTCTAGATGCTTGCATTTCCAGACACCTACAGGCATCATGAGGTGGCCAATGTATTGGCCTGCTGGTTTTTCATTTTTTTCCCTTTCCCAATTCTGGGACATGATGCACCAAGTTCAGTACATTTCATCCATCAAACAGGGCTACAGAGGGTCCAGATGTGCAGCAACTGCAGGCATAAAGGAATCACTGAAAATAGGCTTTTCTTTAAAAGAGACTCATAGGAGTGCAGGGGGCATTTTTCTCGTTAAAAAAAAAAAAAAAAAAAAAAAAAAAAAAAAAAGATAGCTCAGGCCAGCTTGCTTCCTTCCATCATCTTATTTTTACTGTGAATCATGGCAGCATTAAAACCTAAACCCAAATTTGCCACCAATGTGAAGACTATTTAAGTGCTTTTCTTGTTTCTAATTCCTTACGACATTCAGCAGGCTAATCAGGAAAAGGCAGAGATGTAGATCAGGCCCTCAAGAAGCCCAGTGGAGGGACAAGATCTATCTGCATGAAATAAGAAGCCTGGGATACATGAGATAAGCCTGGGATACGTATTAGTCTGTCCTCACACTACTATAAAGTACTGCCTGAGGCTGTGTTATTTATAAAGGGAAGGGATTTAATTGACTCACAGTTCTGCAGTGGTAGGGAGGCCTCAGGAAACTTACAATCATGATGAAAGGGGAAGCAAACACATCCTTCTTCACATGTTGGCAGGAAAAAGAAGTGCCAAGCAAAAGGGGGGAAAGCCCCTTATAAACCATCAGATTTCATGAGAATTTGCTGTCATGAGAATAGTATGAGAGAAACCACTCCCGTGATTAAATTATCTCCCACCAGGTCCCTCCCACAACACGTGGGGATTATAGGAACTACAATTCAAGGTGAAATTTGCGTTGGGACACAAAGCCAAACCATATCAAATACCTAGTTCCTTTCATTGACTATCTGGTGTATTATCCATGAGGAGCCACAGAACACTTGGAAAGTTAGAATGAAAACAAAATCAGGCTTGTATAATTTGCCATACAATTATGACTCAATCTGATGTAGATAAAATTATAAAAATACAAAAATAACTAACTAGGTTTCATAACAGAGCATTCCAAATATCCTCTGCACTGCAAGTGTGCTAGATTGATTACAAATTACACTATTCTCACTGAAACTTTGTAGCTCTTCCCATTAAGAAGTGAAGCCTATCACCTTACTCCTTGAATTTGGACTTGGCAATGTGACTTGGTTTGTCTAAGAGAAGTGAATTCTTTTAAGTCAATGATTTATGGGTCAGTTTGTTATGCAGCAGTAGGTAACTGATATACTTCCCCTTAGGTTTTGACACCTATTTCTTCTTGGACCTCAGGAATCAATGCTATTGTTGCATCAGCAGCTAAACTATCACCACTCTACACACCTGCCCCATGGACTCTCCAGATGCAAATACACCCAGATCAATTCTGAATTTTACAGCTAACATGTCTGAGATTTCTATTTAGTCTTGCCAATCCTTACTTTCCATCCCCACTATCATCAGACCTTCACTTCATTTGCTGGACATTGGAAATATGCCCTAATTGGTCTTGCTTCTAGTGTTTTCTTGTTTGAGCCCATCTCACCCTTTATTGCTTTGGTCTGACAATGCCACTTTGTATGTCTCATCTTGTCTTTCTGTGGCCCTCACTGTCTAGAAAATTAGGCTGAATTAAGGTCAGGATGAAACAAAAATAAATGGTATTGAATACCCACTATGCGCCATACAAAGTTGAATAAGATACAGAAGCTTAAGTCTACTTAGATTGATAAGCGCCCTCTTTAATCCAATCCCATTCCACCTCTGCAGATTCCTGCTCCACAATTTATCTACCTAAAACATCTGTCCTGCCTTTTAGACATGAAAGCCCTACACTGGCATTTTTGTTCATGTCAGTTATCCCAGGTCCTCTCCCTAAAATGCTCTCTCTACTTTCCCCAGCTTCTCTGTGTCTTTCTTCAATGCCCAATTTGAGTTGTGACTCTTCTGAAACATTCTCCGACTGCCCCCATGCAGATAATCTCGCTCTTCAGTCTCTCTTGCCTCCATTCTTTCATGCTTCCTGAGCTGTCAGCAGGGGCATCTGCATGGCCAGTCACTACACTAACCTGGAAACCAGCGGCCATGACTTATTCCCCTCCAGCACCCAGCACAGTGTCAGACCCACATGCCTGAGGGTGACAGTAATACTAGGTCAAAATGGACTTAATTAAGAGCTCTTTCTCAAGACAATGCAAAGTGTTGGCTCTCCTGCCTTTAAATAAGAGTCTTATATGCTTAATTTTAGATATTTGTTTTGATGTTAAAAAGTAAGCACAGACCTTTACCATCCCTGCCATGACTCACAAGGAGTCAGGTAAAAGAAGGGAGACTTCCTAACACGTATTAGGTCAATGCAAAAGTAATTGCGGATTTTGCCATTGATAGGTACCACTTACTGAAAACTCACTAAGTGCCTGGCACCACCGTGGACATTTCATTTGTATTATCTTAAAGTTTACAATATCGCATGTGGTGCATATTCTTACCTCCATTTTATAATAAAGGAAACTCATTAGCGTGGTTGAATATTCTATCCAAAATCCCAAGGCCAGCAGTGACAGTTAGGATTTGACCCTCTTCTGTCCAAGCCCAAAACATATGTTCTTAAGCTGTAATGCTCACAGACTTGCAGATATCAATACATCCAGATCATTTCTGAATTTTACAGTTAGCATGTCAGGGCCTGATTTCTTTTGATCTTAGGATATAAGAAACTGCCTTTTATCATGATCATACCTCCCCCTCAATAGTGTGTCTTCTAGCTTGGTTTATAATTCCATGGAACTTCGCTAACCTAGTACTTTATGCAGCAGACAGGATAATGCCCCCACCCCAAAGATGTCCATGTCTTCATCCCCAGAACCTGTGACTATGTTATGTTATATGGCATGGGGGAATTAAGATTGCAGCGGGAACTAAAGTTGCTAATTAGCTGGCCTAGATATGGGGAGATTATGCTGCATTATCCAATGGGCCTATGTAATCCCAGGGGTCTTTATCATTGAAAGAGGGAGTCGGGAGGGCCAGAGAAGGAGTTGTGACAACAGAAGCAGAGATCAGACTGATATAATTGCTCGGGGGCCGGGGCCCACGCTGCAGGGTACGGGTGGCCTCTAGAAGTTGGAAAAGGCAAGGAAACAGATTCTCCCCTGCACCGTCCAAAAAGAATGTTTAGTTTTAGCCAAGTGAGATCCATTTCAGACTTCAGACTTCCAGGACTATAAAGTAATAAATCTGTGTCCTTTTGAGCCAATGAGCTTGTGGCTATTTGTTAGAGAAGCAATAGAGGATGATAATACCTTTCCACAGAAGCAATTAGGGGCAGTTTATGGTCTGACAGTTTGTCAAGACTTCTCTCAGGAGTTACAGTAAGAAACTTCAAAATTTTGAAGAGCCACTTCAGTAATGTCTAAAAAGAAAGGAAAAGAGCTGACCCCTCTTCTCCTCTCCTGGGCTCATACACTGGGTAGAAATATGCCCTATTCAAGTTCTGATTAGCTGAGATTTCCTGTATAAAAATTCCTGCTAGATTCTAAATGATGTTTTTCTCCTCCCAGCAAAATCAAGAACTGCCAATAAGGTGCAGGCCAGCTGCTGCGCCTTACACATACCATATACACAAATAGGAAGATGGTCTCCAAGGCTGTGATTTCCTGGCCAGCAAGTGTCTTGGGTTTCACTTCAGTAGTTAATGATGTGTCACCCGGGCGCCTTGGTATGAGGCATTTCCAACCTTCAATTAAAGGCCTATCATTTACTCTATATATTAACGTCCAGAACAATAAACACAGTGGAACACAGTTATTAGAGGCAGCCATAATCCATGGCCTGCTGTGTATTGATGTCAACCCTGCTGCGTTTGACATCTGAAATAATCCCAAAGAAAGCACTGTGTTTCCACAGCCGGGACTATGTTGAAGATATCTACCCCTGGCTGCATGCCATCTTCCTACCTCCATCTTCCAATGTATCAACATCTTGGTTCAACCTCAGAGTTGAAAATCCCTTGTCTTTCACAGAAAGACATCCAAGCTAACCTTCTCTTTTGCTGGGAATAATGCCACCAGTTTTCAGTTGATTGAACCTAGTGGGCCTAAACTGTAACATAATAAAACCAATTCCAGATAAATCATGATTTCTAATCTAAAGGATGTCAGAATGAGATAGGATTCAAGTCATACCACCAACACAAAACAACTTGAGCATATAGTGCCCAAAGAAAGCAGATAGATCATGTAGAAAACCAGCAAAAGGAAAGTTCTCTCAAACTTCGCCAGAATGTGAAGCCACATACGCAGTGCAGTAATTCTTCCTCCACTGCAGGGCTCATGTCTGTTGTAGCTTTTCAACACAGCACATTGCAATATCTAGGTGTCCCACTACCTAAATTTTCTGAGCTGAACTCTTGCCTCAAGGGGATGCAAAATTAAAACAATTTAAAAGCTTTCTGTGCCAGGGAGTGAGCGTGGCAAGGCAGGGAAACCTCAGGGTGTTTACTATACACTGACAGGTTGAACAGGAGAGATGTACTTGGGTTATTGAGGGATGGGAAGATGCTGAACAGATAGATGAGAAACAAGAACACAAAGCCTTTTCAGCAGTCCAGAGGACTCCAGGACCCAACAACTCCAAGACTGGTATAAAAGCAGGCTTTATTCATTCAGGGGGCTGCAGCAATTGCCCACTGCCTGATAGGTAAATCTCATCACTGAACCGTCCCTGGGAGGGGGTCTGCTCTCATTGGTTGTCACATTTAATGTGCAGCATTCCTATTGGGAGGTGCTGTTAGATTTCCCCACTTCACAGGCGGGGGCCACCTCCTCAGGGAGCCGGTAGAGGCTGCCTGCAGCTGAGCCACCAACACCGGGCCTGTTAGGTGGCAGCACAGCCTGCAATTGCCAGATACAGCGCAAGGAAATGCCTTGCACCTAGAGCAGCAGCCCTCAGAAGGAGACCTGGGAACACAACAGGCAAGCAGATGCCCTGTGTGCCCCTGTGTGCATGGATCTTCAAAATCAAATAGAAGTGACACTGCTCTTCCGAGCTACCTATGACATTACTCCCCTCCACCGATTGTTCTTCCTTTTGCCTTTTTTTTCTTCTGATGTTCTATGCACCATGCTTGGGTTGCAGAAGCAGATCCAAGAGTCTCGGCACAGCACCTGATTCTTGGAGCACAGGCTCTGAGGACTTTTTGGAAATGACTGTGCCTCAATGCAGAGAGGGTTTTTCCAAGTTACCAGGTGCACTTTCTGTTCTTACCCAGGGGGCGTGGAGAAAGTGAGAGGCTCTGTGGTGGCTTCTTGGGCACGCCCACAGAAAGTGCTTACTCAGCTTTCCATACCTTGCCTGGGTTCCTATCCACTCGCAAACATGGTAGATTCACTATTTCAAACCACTCTGGCCGCCTGTACCTATGGGCTTTCACTGTGCGTGGCCGCCCCCTGCTGGAGCAGCATGGAACTGACTGCCAAGGACACCTAGGGTGGACACCTGGCCAGCACAGGGAGGTGTCAGAGAGCAGATTGTGAAGTTCATTCCATGGCATTCCTTCCAGAGGAAGCCACTAAACTTGCCTTGACACACAAGAATCTGTTTAATAATCCTGTGGAGACCTAAAGTCTGCAAATCCCTATGGTAACTCCTCTGAGAGTTTAACCACTGTCTTTCAGAAATATTTTCCCTATTTGTGATCTGAATGATGTTTCTGTTTATATTAATTTCCAACTTATCTGACTTAATCAGGGATGAAAAGCAGCTGCTGCCAATTCTCTGGGCAGAAGCCCTTTATAGGCCTGGAGAAAGATTAATGAATGTGCCTCACTTCCCAGGAAAAGTCCTAAGCTTTACTTTCCTTTAAACTGACTTTATTGAGCCTGTTTTTAAACTTATTTTCTCTGTGGCTCTCTTCTGGATGCTTTCCTCTTCTCTACTTTTCTTCTTACTTAGGGATGTGATACCCCTAGTGAGAATCTGGCTGAAGCCAACTATGATGATTCTACTCTCATGTGTACCCCCCTAGCTGACTGCTTTTTTGGCAGATACTTTTTAAGCACATACTATGTGTGAAGCACACAGGTAAGGTCCTTATGCATTATAGATGAATTACTCACAGACTTCTCAATAAGAGGGAGAAGACAGTATTAGAATGCCCGAGTACAGATCAATCTGTGTGTAAGGTAGGAACAGGCATCAGTGCTACTGGAGACCAGCAAACAGGAAGAATGTTTTCAGCCAGGGTGTGTGGAAGCCTTGACTGAGAGGTGGGACCTGAACTGGTCTTTGAAGGATATGAAGAATTGGCTGGACCTGAGAAGGGAAAACAGCATTCCATGCAGAGAGGACAGCCTGAGGAAAGTTCCAGAGACAGAGAACACAAGCCTTAGATATGATGAGCTGGAAGTAGCTGCATTTGGGTGAGTCAACAAGGACTAAGGAAAACATGTATTAGGCCAGGTTGTAGAGGCTTTCCCTACAATGGGAAGGCATTAAACAATCCAGAGGCTGCCTTCACTTCTTAGAACTCCCATTTGATTTTATTAACTTGAAGATAGCTTGTTTTTCACCATGCTGATCCTAAATCATTCTCAGCTGTTCTTAGCGTCACTATGTCCCCATGTAGTATTGGCTCTTGGTTTTGATTTGTTTGCTCCAAGTCCCAGTTTGGGTTTGACTCTGTTGTTTCTCGATTTCCGAGAAATCTGTCTTGCTCTGGCTTATGCACTCCCACTTTCTTAACCCAACCTTTGGTAAGATCAGTTCCAGCTGACCAGCTCTGTCATCTCAGTTCTTTCCCTGAAGCAGCTGGTCTTTGATACGCCCTCGTTCCCTTTTGGAGACTTCGAAAGGCACTACACCTGCAAGTGAAACGCTGGGCAAGTTGCCTGCCCATTATAGCCTCAGTGTTCTCGTCTCTAAAAAGAGAAGGGAGGTGCCTATTCGACCTCTCGGGTACTTCTGAAGCTTACACCCCATAAGGCAATAACCTTGACTATTTCTGTCCACAGGCCATACCCCACAGCCATTTCCATGGAATTGTTTCATCTTTCCTGGAAGCATGTGCCTATGAAATTGACAGATAATGGACTTTGAAACAAATTGGACCTGCTAGGAAGTCAACCAGCTTGGAGTTATTTATTTCCAACTGGGATGAGAATAGAGGAAAAGATGAGAACAGGCCCAGCTTACCTTCTTGCCAAAGGGCCTCTCCCCAGGAGGAACTTTCAAAGACACAATGATGGATTAGAAAGCAGGAGAAGAAGCTGCAGGTGGCAGCCAGCAGTCCGCTCCCTACTTGTCTCCACCAGACCCTCCCTGTCCTTCACCTCTTTTGGTCTTTAGGCTGGTCCTGCTTGACTGACTCTGTCATCAAAAGCAAGACGTTCCTTCTGGCACGGTTCTCTCTAGAGCCAGGTACTTTGAAGGACCCAATCTACCCACCTCCACAGGGGACACATCTCACACGGGGATATAGGCGCTTCATGCCACTGACCACCCTGACATTCAGTCTTCTCTCTGGTAGTAATCGCCTTTACCATCTATTCAGTAGGAGTGTGAGATAAAAAGTGCTAACACCCAGCAAATTAGTCAACTGTGAGCCCCAATTTCCTGTCAGGTACTAGAATTATTAAGAGCCCATACATCAGGAAGAATCTAGAGAATCTTGAAGATAACAAGAGGACAGAATGAAGGTAGGGAGTGCAGGTCATGGAGAAGAACAAGACTTTCTTCCACCTTCTGTACTGCTTTTATTATTATTGGGATGTTTCCATACAGTGACTCCACTTTCATTATTTTAATTGATTCTTATGATAGCCTTGTAAACTTAGATGTTAGAATCCCATTTTGTAGACGAGGACACTAAGGTTTTGATGTTCTTATGCCTTACGGTGAGTGAACTTAACAACCATTCTCATACCACATTTCTTGAAGGAAGAAAATATGAGCTGTTGAGACAGTCTACTGATAGAAGATTTGAAATGTTTCTAGCACAAAGAAATGGTAAATATTCAAGATGATGGAAACCCTAAACACCCTGATTTCATCATTACACATGTATGTATCAAAATATCACACGTACCCCATAAACATGTAAAATTATTAGGTAACAAACAATTTTTTAAAGAAATAATGGGGAAACAATGTGCACTATTGTTGTCCTGGATCCTCAAAGCTCTGGAAATCTGTAGCTACTTAACAGTAACAGCCTCTGGCTTCTCAGGGAGAGTAATTTCCATTTCCAGCCCTGAGACTTTGCCACAAGAGTGGCTTAAGAATATGGGAACTGGGAAAGGCCAGTAACCAGAGAGGGGGAAAAAGTGATAGCAGGTGGAGAGTCAAGAAGGGACCCTGAAGAGAGTGACAGCTTTCATCTGAATTGGCCATTTCTACTCACTTCCAAAGAAAGGGAATGAAAAATGCACTCATGAGAACAACCTGGCTCAAACATCAAGGAAGTCTCAAAAATGCTACCAGGAAGAACGAAGGTCTTGCAATACAAGAGAGGACCCACAGGAATGTAAAATGTGCTTTGCTGATTTTTCTTTAATACTGCAGATTCTTTTGGAATTCTATCATTTAAGTGGCTTTTACAAGTAGCTGTAGAAGATTCCAAGATCTCTTCAAGCTTTGACTTCTCTATGTTCAATCCATAGCAGGCCAGTAAATACTCGTTAATGAGGTAAACAATGGTGCTTTGGCCCTCAGTATCCTCCATGCCTAGTAAGCCCTTCTCTTACTTTGATCAGTATCATGTTTATACTTTAAGCCCGGCTCAAATCCTACCTTTTCCCTAAAGCCTTCCAAAGTCATCTCAATGCACAGTATTCTCCGGACACTGAATCCAATTACTTAGACAGTGCAGTTGTCACTTCTGTTCTTAAATAATTATCAACACTGGCAGGGAAGAAACTGTATTTCACAGTTCTTTTAATTACAGTTAGCATTTGTTGTGGTGCTTTAGGTTTTCAAAGAACTCTGTGTACTGCGTCTTATCTGACACATTCAATAATGCTCCAAGGCAGGCAGGCTCCTTTGGTTGCAAGTGACAGAAGCCCAACCTGATGGAACTTAACTAGAAATGAAAACTTAGTAGAATACTGGGTTTGCTCAGAGAATCAAAAAATAATCCAAGGCAGATGTGATGGGCTCAAACAAGAGGATGAGGGATTTGATGCCTCTGACAGCTCAGTAGTCCATTTCTGTCTCTTCTCACTTCTGCTCGAGTGTTGCTCACATTCTTTCCTGGTTTCTTTGGCTTTCTGGGGAGAGGGAGAAGAGGAGGGGAGGTGGTATTCCCTTTTCATGTCAATGTTTATAAATCCCACAGATTCAAAATAATCCCAAGATTGGAGTCAGAAAGGAATAATTTCCCTAAATAAATGCAAGGTCTTCACTTGAAAAAGGGGAGGACAATGAACATGAAAAAAAAAATCTCCACTCTAGCAGAATACACTTGTTATTATCCTCTGAAAACTGCATTGACCCTGATGCTTAAACAAGCTACAAAGCTATTCTGCAATCAAGTTTCCCAACATTCTCTCCACTATAATGTACTATTTCAGTAGCTAATATAGAGCCTTGCTCATAATAAAATACTCAACAAAAATTAGTTAACAGAAAATTTAAACTTTTCCTATCTCAGGCTTCCTTTCCATATCAGAATATCAAGAATATGAGAAAAATTACTATAAGAAAACGAAGCTACCACTCAATAATTACAGTGACATGTAATTTGAAAACTGTTGAAATAAAAATTGTACAACAAAACCTGACAATCATCAAGTGCTCAATGTATTTCGGGAACCTCTCCCACAAGTTTGCATGCGTTAATTCAGTTGGTTACTCCTCACAGCAAGTCCTTGGGGAAGGTACTACTATCTCCATTTTACAGAGGAATAAACTGAGGCCTGATGAGGTTAAGGCCTGCCTAAGATCACACAGATGGCTGGGAGCAGGACAGGGATTCAAACTCCCAACTGTCTGGCTGTGAGTGGGCCTGGGCTCCTGTCCACTTGCTACCTGTCCTGTATTAGGGATCCCCGAAGACCAACTACAATCCTATGACCATGACACTCAAGCCTCCCTCTTCTGAATTGAACTTTCATCACATTTACTCCCTGGTCACCTTTAACTGTGGGGCAAATGGAAAAGACATCTTTGGGAAACACAGGTGATCAATGTATCAGGGATGTTTCCCGCAGCTGGAAATACATGTTCTCAAAAATGTTATGTCTACTTATTTTTGTTCCTTTGTCCATGCTGTTTCTTTTGCCTGAATCTTGAACCCCTTCTTAAACTTCTCCGCCTTGTCAAAATCTCACTCACTTTAAGACCCCTCTCAATCATCTCCTTCTCTCTGTAGCTCTTCTTGGCTCACTCAAGAAACACATCACTGACTCCTGTGTTCTATAACACTGGTCATTCACCTCTAATACAAACATGCCTTCTTATGTATTTTGATAAGATTCTGAGGACCTTCAAGACAGGGGCTCATTCTCCTGTGTCTTATTGGTGTCCGGCTCACCAGTGTCCTGCACCGAGTCTGGTAGGTAGAAGATGTCCAACAAATGCTTGTTGAATGAGTAGGTAAGTGAATGGAAGAAAGCATACTGATATCATCTGCTTCTCTGATTGAATGACCCACATGTAGATTCCAAAGTGACTTCCAATTCCGTCTGTTGCTACTGAGAGGGATACCAAGACTAAAGTCCTAGGAAGGAAACCAGTGGTCTTGGAAGGGAACCAGTAGTTCCTATACAGTCCTTGGCATTGTTATGTCTGAAATGTCAAAGAAAAAAGAAAGAAAAAAATAAACATAAGTTGAGCCATGTAACTAGCAAGATGCTATAATCAAATTATTTTGGTCACCGCTTCTCCATCCTAACCACAGGAGTCCACAAAGAAGATAATCTGATCTGTGTCAAACACAGAAGAATTCTGGTGGGCGGACTTCCTCAGCTGTATGCACAAGTAACATTACCTCCCTTGTGGGCATGGGTTGTGCAGTTGGTTTGACTTTTTCAGAGGCTTTCCACTCAAACTTCTGAAACCAGATGCTTCCCCTACCTGTACAAGGCAGCTGTACACATCCCCACAGAGCATGCTCAATCATGAACTTCAACTTTGCATACCCAGAAAACCAAGAACTAGCACTCCTTCCTATAAATACTGGAAACTAATGTACTTTCTGGGAGACTATAGAAATAATAGAAACAAAAATTATACACCTAGAAGGTTCTTATAAATATGGTGCTACCCCTCATTTTTCTCTTACATTCTTGACATTCTGATATGGAAAGAAAGACTGGGATAGAAAAAATTTTAACAGAAAATTGATTAAAACTTTTTCTATCCCAGGTTTCCTTTCCATATCAGAATATCAAAAATGTAAGAGAAAAATTACTACAACAATTACTACTCATCTCAGAAATCAGATGTTTTTCCATGATTACACAGCTCATCAGGAGTACTGGTGAATACATATGCACCTCAGAGAAATTTATTCTTGTGTGTGTAATAAAAACTCATTTTTAGGTAAGAATGCTCCAGCATTGTTTCATCCATTCAAAATGATGTTTGCGAAAGAAATGCTAAGATCCCCAGACACTCTAATATGGATCAAATTGGATATAGTTCATCAAAGGATAGGGTAAATTTTTATTTATGATACTCTCCAAGAGGCTGTATTTCTTACTGATGTCTGGGTGTCCGTGTTTCTGGCCTCTTGGAGAGGATATTGAAGCAAAAATTTGCTAGAAACGAAATGGTTTAGAGATTCTAAATGTAGGATCTTGAAAAGAGATTTGGAGGGTTAGAGAAGTTCCTGAACAAAGACAGAAGGGGTGGAGGATTAATTCGAGAGATGAGCCCAATCACTGACAGAGTGTGTTGAGTATGGCTGTTTACCAACAACGGCTGCCCAATCCTGGGTGAACACTGTGCTTGCTTCTTGAACATTAGGCTTGGCTCTGTGACACGCTTTAGCCAAAGATACATGAGTGCAAGTGAAATGAGTCGTCTCCAGACAGCAGGATATAGTTCCCCATGTACTTGTTTGCCTGACTTTGGCATCATAAAGGCCTGCGTTTGGTTTTGCTTCCATGAGCTACATTCCAAGCAGCTACAATGAGCAATCTTTTTGCCGGTCCCTCGTGGACATGTGGTGTGAGCAAAAAAATACAATGTGCTATTTTAAGCTTTTGAGATTTAGAGGTGGAGATTTAGCATGGTATAACCTATCACGTCTAAGAGAGACTACAGAGCCAAAGGAAAAGTGAAGTCTGTCAGTTCTGAAAAGCATGGCTTATGAATTAAGCTGGTTGTGTTGGATTCCAGCTGAGCTATGTACCTATAATGTGCCTACATGTATGACCTTCATATTCTGAATCTGCTAAGTAAAGAAATTTGTAAAGTCATTGCAGTGTCTCAAGCCAAATGATGACTCACAAAAGAGAAGAAGGATCAGAAAGGACAGTGGAATAAAGCAAGGCCCCCACCCAGGCAAAGCCCTGGACTCTAAAAGCAGAAAAAAATAATCAAAGACCCACACATTCCCATCACATCTTTACTTTCATGTCACATTTAGTGGCTGTGCATCTCATCTCCTCTCCAGTGGCACCTGTTCATCTGACTGTATGTACATGAGAGTATACGTGTGCCTGTGTGTGTGCTCATGCTCATGCCTAAGTATTCAGAAAATAGTTTCTAGATACAGAGAGTATTACACAATCTTCTCTATACAGATGCTCTCTTTTCTCTAAACGATGCAGTTTCCACCTGGTGGCATTAACATAGATCTAACACTCAATGAATTCCTGTTAGAATTGGGGCCATGGTTACAGCTGCCCAAACAAGAGTATTATGTCATGTTAGATGCCAATGCCAAGACATTGAAGGAAGAAGGTAAAGGCTTTAACTTACACATCACTTCAGTTTACACCATCTTTCAAAGAGCATATGTAATTTACTATACAAGTTAAAAAGCACTGAAAATTTGTCAACTGAATGTTTTAAATATGGGTAAATAGAGAACTCGCTGATCATAGACTCCAGAAGACAAAGGTGAAATTCACCTGCTAATGGATCAATTCTATTTATGTTTATTTCCATCGTTACTTCTTTTATGTAGGGTTCCCCTATGCATGAGAATCCCAGAGAATTAATGTTGAAAGGTGCACTGGTCCAATCTTCTTTTATTGCAAAGCTGAAGCCTAAAGAGGGTAAGTGACAAACCAGCTCCAGCAGAATGGTACTGGCTGCTTTGTACATAAGATCATTTTTTGAAGCTGAATGTTGACCAGGAAGAACTTGTTCCTTTCTTTGTATCCTTTCTGTCTTTTCCATCAGCTACTGGCTGTTTTAGACATAGAAGTCCAATCTTCGAAGATGAATTTTGACCAGGAGAAACGTGCTTCTTTCTTTCTGTCCTTTTCATCCACATAGCCACCATCAGCCTTTCATTATGTGCCTGTTTACTTTGTGTTTTACTAAATGCCCTTTATAGAACTTGCAGAAGCTATTTTGGTAGCTTCCTGAACACAGGAAATGTTTTGTTTAGGCTCTACCTTGTGTTCAGAGTGTCTGGGGCCTGTTGAAGTTGACTGAATTAAAGAAAAGAAACAAGGGATCAGGTAACAGAAAAGAGCAGTTACAGACATGGCTTTAAATCTCCCCCCACCCCACTCCCCTACATGCCTCTCTCTGTCTCTTCCTGCCTCAGTCCTCTACAGTTAGAACTCCAAAGCATCCATTGAAATAGTTCTGGCAGCAGAATTAGAGGAAGTCTATGAACCTTTGAAATGAAGCTCACACTCTAGAGAATGTGATCTCAGATATCAGAGTTTTATCCATTATTGCAGTCTTAAATCAAAGAGCCCTTGGGAAGCATCTCTGCCTACCACAAATTATAATATAGCTACAGTATCTTTTCTGTAGTAAGTAATTTTCCATGAAAACAACACTTCTCAGTCTTTCAGGACATAGTTGAAACATAACTTAGATTGAAGTTGTTTTTTATGTACATTTTTTTAAATGGAAAGAAAACTTCAAATTCCCAAAGCATCATGCATTTTTATCTTGCATAGCTTAACTTCTCAGTAGAAAACTCATCTTAGGAAAGGAGGCTTATTTCAATGGACACTTTTTAAACTTTATCCACAAGAACGCTAAAGTTGATTTGTGAATTATTCAAGACTTAGAAGTCTTTGGACAGAGAAAAGAAGCCAACCATTCCCTACTTGTCCTAAACCAAAAAAATCTGTGCTTTAATCCAAACTGAACTGAAGAATTAACATCAGATTTTAGGAAATTTACTTGTACAGCAAGTATACACTGAAATGGATTTTCCGTGGTGGAGGACAATAACACAGATCTTCCTATACTATGTAAAATTTAGAGATCTTTAATTACAACTAGTCTAGATGGAGTACTGCCTAAAGACAAAGGCAGGTGTTAGATATCATATCTAAAAGTCACTCCTGGTCTGCCCTGACCCCAGATGAAAATAGAGATCAAGACCCCAAGGTTGAAAAAAAAAAAAAAGATCTCATTTAAGTATGATCAAAAAGACCAGTCTTTATCCAGCCAATGAGAAACAAGTTGGGAGAGGCCCGAGTGTATCTAGACTCTGATAAGAAGGGGTCAGCAGAATAAGACACGTTACAAATACAGGAAAGAGAGGGCACAATTCATAGGACAATGACTGAGGAAAGTAGCGATGACAAGAGACCCATGGGGGCATTCGCCTTGGAGAGAAGGAGGAATAACTTTTCCATTGCAATAGGAAAAAGAGCTTGTGGGTGCCAAGAATAAGAAAACAGGCTTGTAGATTAAGGTCTGGTTTATAGATTTGGCCATGGAAATTTGGTGGAGTTCACTTCTGATTGCGTCTTTTTCTGAAGTAGGTCATCTGTTGACCTTGGTCAGTAGAACCAGTCAGACTGAAGGCAAGTGGGACAGCGTGAAATGTTTGTAGGGAACAGAGGAGCAAGCTGACTAAAGAAACACAACAACCTGCCAGTGGTGTTAAATCATGGGTTGACTATGAATTCACAATGATACAAAAAACAGCAAAGTGATTTCCTGAAGCAGGAAATGGTTCCCTGGTATAAGAAGATAGAAGAGTCTATTTAGAATCCACTCAGGGTTAACTGACATTTTCATTACCACACACACTTACCTATTTCTCCTGACCTATTCAAGAGCAGCATTTCTATTTCATCATCCATTATTTCCTCACTACTGGATCTCTCCTATCTGCAGACAATTATGCTTTCATTTATTGCTTCCATTTTTGTTTAACTCTTTTCATCCTACTGCTTTCTAGCTACTGCTCTTTTTCACTTTCCTCTAAAGACAAAACTCAAAAGAACTGCATATATTCACTCTCCATTGCTACCACTTTTCTTCTTCCATTTTTAAATCAACTTCAGTCAGTCACCCCCACAACCCCATCTGAAGTGCTCTTATTAATTTCACTAACGACCTATTCATTGCTAAAAATAGTGGTCAATTCCTAAATCTCATTTTTTTTACTCTCTCAGCAACCCTTGACATAGTTGGTCACACCCTGCTCCTGGAAGCATTTTCTTTTTTATTGCATTTTAGGTTTCGGGGTACATGTGAAGAACATGCAAGATTTTTGCATAGGTACATACATGGCAGTGTGATTTGCTGCCTTCCTCCCCATCACCTGTATCTGGCATTTCTCCCCATGCTATCTCTTGTCAACTTCCCAACTCCCCTTCACTGGTTTTCCAAGGCCTCACACCACTCTCTTGGTTGTATTCCTACCCTGCTGGCCAATACTTCTCAGAGTCCTTTACTGATAGTCTTTTATCTTCCCCCTCAAATGATGGACATCCTCTGAGCCCAGCCCCTAGCCTCCTTTCTTTTCATCTACACCGACTCCCTTGAAAGTATCATCCAGACTCATGTCTGTCACTACAGACTGATCAATCTCTAATTTCTAGCCCAAACATAAATTCTAGCTTCCTATACCCAGCCATCTACTTGACATCTCTATTTGGATGTCTAATAGGTATACCAAACTAACGTATCAAAAACTGAGCTTCTGATCTTTCCCCAAAAACTGTTCCCCCCATTGTCTCTACATCTCGGTAAATGACAGTTCCCTTTTTTTCCCCCAGTTGCTCATCCCCAAAACTTTGGAATCATCCTTGTCTTCCCTCTTACTTTCTTGTCACACATCCAATTGGTTGGCAAAGAAACCTCTAACTTCTCACTACCCCTACTACTACCACCCTGGCTTAAGCCATGATTACCTTTGACAGTATTCCTCCAACAACTTTATAGTAGTTCTCCTTTTATCTAACCTTGCCTTCCCATAGCCTTCATCAGCACAGCATCTAGAGTGATCCTATTTATTTATTTATTTATTTATTTATTTATTTATTTTTGGAGACAAGAGTCTCACTCCATTACCAGGCGCCAGGCTGGAGTGCAGTGGCATGACCTCGGCTTACTGCAACCTCCGCCTCCTGGGTTCAAGCAATTCTTCTGCCTCAGCCTCCCGAGTAGCTGGGACTACAGGCATGTGCCACCATGCCCAGCTAATTTTTTTTGTATTTTTAGTAGAGACGGGGTTTCACCATGTTGGCCAGGTTGGTCTCGATCTCTCGACCTCGTGATCTGCCCACCTCAGGCTCCCAAAGTGCTGGGATTACAGGCGTGAGCCAGCGCATCTGGTGGAGTGATCCTTTTTCAATGATGATGACACTTCTCTGCTCAAAACTATCAGTGGTTTCCCATATCAGAGAACAAAGAAAAGATTTGTTCAATAGACTAAGAGGCCTCACAGGACCAGTTGCCTTTCCCACAATGGAATGTTAGAGCCAGTTCACACCAGCTCCCAAGAGACAATTGTTAAATTTTCAGGAATTTTGTAAGCCAATTATTAAACATGGCAATTTAAAAAGTTAAATTACATAAACTTACAATTGAATGAGTTATATTTAAAAGAAATACTCATATCTTATTCCTCTTTAATTATTTTAACACATTGTGCAGATCTTTAGGCTTTTGAGGATACTCCTGTCTATTGTCATCGTGTGGGGGAAATGCCATGGAATCATGTGCTGCTGTGCATCTCCTTCCAACTCCACATTCAGTGCACCAGGATGGTAGTGTGAAACTGGCTATGGTGGGAGCATTTACACCACAGAAATTGGCAAAATGCTACAAATCAGGGCTTTTATCCCCCAGAGAAGCCCGCTGTGGAGCAGCACACCACTGCCTCCACATTCACACACATACACCAACATGGCTCCTCTGATTTTCTCTCCTACTGTTCTCCCCAAGGGAACTCCAGTCCAGCCACATAGACCTTTCTTCCTGCATCTCAAACACACCAGGAATGCTCCAAGCTCAGAGCCTTTGCATTGCTGTGAGCCCTGCCTAAACTGCTCTTCCTCCAGAGATCTGCTACCTCATCCAGGGCTTCAGCCCAGTGTCACCTTCTCAGTGAAGCCCTCTGACCAAGAACAAAAATATTAAATTATATGCTGAATCTCCTTTTCTCACTTTATTTTTTTCTTTAGTACTTATCAGGTAATAAAACCAATATATTTAATATATTTTTATGTCTCCCCACTTGAATTTAAGCTCTACAAGGGCTAAAATTTTCATCAGTTCTGTTATTTTTCCTTCAATCACTAGAATGGTGACTAATGCATAATAGGGGTTCAATAAGTACTTATTAAGCAATAAATCATTATAGATGCATCTGTTGTAAACATAAAAAAAACAGAAATGACAAAAACCTACATTTTTATAGTTTAGTGAAAGAGGGAAAACAAGAGGAGGAATGAAAAATAACTATTTCTTCATTTTATTTCTTTGGAGAAAAAAAAGGAAAAAAAACCCTAAGTGAAAAGACACCAGAGACTAAGGAAAGTATTTGCAAAACACAAACCCAAAAAAGAACTTGTATGGGTACAAAAAATAGAATAAATAAGACCTACTATTTGATAGCATAACAGGGTGACTATAGTCAATAATAACTTAATAATGCATTTTGAAATAACTAAAAGAAAATAATTGGATTATTTGTAACACAAAGGATAAATTCTTGAGGGGATAGCAACCCCATTCTCCATGATGTGTTATTTCACATTGCATGCCTGTATCAAAACATCTCATGTACCTTGTAAATTTATGCACCATGTACCCAGAAAAAATTTAAAAAATTAAAAACAAACAAAAAAGAACTTGTATCAAGAGTGTATGATGAATTCTCAAAATTCAACAAGAAAACATTCCTTATACAATGTGTACACATATTGAAACATGGTACTGTACCTCATAAATATGTACGATTATTGTCCATTGTAAAATAAAACTTTAAAAGTAAAAGAAAGCAAACATCCCTATATATATTAAAATCGGGATGTATATATAGATTAAAAATTTCAATGAGCACTTCACCAAAGAAGATACATGAATGTCAAACTCCAAGTGAATGTGCAATACCATTTGTTATTAGTGAAATAAACAGTAAAATCACAATGAAGTACTTCCTATACCTCTTAGAATGGTTAAAATATTTTTTTAAATCTGAAAATACTACATGCTGATGAGGAAAGGAAGCAACTAGAACTCTTGTATGCTGCCACTGGGAATGCAAGATGGTACAGACATTCTGGAAATGCATTTGGCAGTTCTTACAAAGTTAAACACATACTTATGATATGACCCAGCAATCTCACTTCTAGTCATTTATACTGTGAAAATTAAAACTTATTTCTACACAAAACCTGTACACAAATATTTATAGGAACATTATTCATATCTGCCAAAAACAAATCAAGTGTCCTTCAGTGAGCAAAAGGAATGGTACATCCATACAATGGAATGCATTCCACACACACACACACACACACACACACACACACACACACACACAAAGACATATTGATAGACACAACATGCTTTATACAGAGTAAAAGAAGTCAGTCTCCAAAAGTTACCTATTTTAAGATTCCTTTTACATAATACTCTGGAAAAGGCAGAGCTATCGGGCCAAAGAATAGATCAGTAGTAGCCAGATGTTGAGGTAAGGGGATGTTTGACTACCAAAGGGCAGCACAAAGGAATTTGGAGGGAGTGATGAAACTGCCTTTCTCTAGTGGTGGCTACACAAATCTATGCATATGTTAAAATTCAGAGTTGTGCAACAAAAAATAAGTATTTTACTCTATAAAAATTTTAAAAATAAAACAATGAGGATGACAATTAAAAAGACATCCGAAGCAAATAACTGCAAAATCATCTTATAACTTACTTGGTATATATATGTTTGTTATTTTCTATATTCTCCTGTATTTGAAATACATTCAGTAAAAACTTTAAAATTGAAAATTAATATTAGCATATTCTCAATCACCTGAAAACTGTACGGCCACTTATTCATTATCTTTGATGAAATTCTATTTACGACATTAGCACCAAGACCACCTGAGCTGTAGCATTTAACCCGAAACGTACAGAGAAACCTATCTGATTTCTGATAAATGGATGTCCTAATGTCCAAATGGTAATAATTATCCCACAGCCACCATTTTTATTCATGATAAATTATTTTGTCAGAAAGTTAAAACTGGCATTGGCCATTCATAATTGAGACATTTTAATCAAACAAGACTTTCATTTCTTATCGAGATTTTATCCGACATTATGTGCTAAATTAATTACCATGGATGAATGAGAAAAGGACAAGTGGCTACAATTCATAAATGTTGCACTAAAGCCAGCTGAAGAGCCAGTGACTTCACAGCACACTGTACAGTTTGTTGGAAGTTAAAATAGCAGAAAGTAATGGGAAAATTGAGTCATCACATAGCACATAGTAATGAAGTACAGACATGCCAAATTCAATGAGTCTGAATTTGACATTAAATTTGATTGTATAAGTGTATAAAACTTATAAGCATAAAGAGTTTATTCCTAGTTTTATATTTGTATGTACACATTTAATTAACATTATCCTAAATACAATTTATGGCAACACTAGGAATTCAGGAGAATTCTTTTTCTATTTCAGAATCACTGCCCTAAAACAATTTATTCTGCAAAAGCATCACTTTCAGAAGAATAAAAATGTTTCATGCTTTGGAAATTCAAGTTGTCTTTTTTCATCAAAATGCTATGAAGCCAAGCATATTTTTCAGCCTGGGGCAGGCAGAGCGGCCACTCTGGACTGCTGGCTAATGGAAGAACAATTCCTTGGGAGTCCTTTTTAGGCAACGGAGCTTCCACAGAGCAGCGAGCAGCATGCCTGAGCCGCTGAGCCGTTTCTGCTTCCTCATCCCCAGGTCCCTGCTGTCGTCCCCAGTACAGCACACTACTTTATTGCCAAAGGTCTACAGTCCTTGAAAGTTCTACCCAGATCCTGAACACTAAGCAATTTCATACCCTTACTGGCATCACTAGTACCCAATCTAAGACCAAGAATATGACTCTGTGTCATTTTTGTTAGACAAAAAAAAAAAAAAAAGGCAAGAAAATCAACTTGCTTTCCCAAAAATCTATCTGGAGACCTTTAGATAATGTAACACTAGTCTGCCCCGACTCACCTTTTAGTTTTACTCATTTTCATTCTCTCGACTAATACTTACTGAGTACCTACTATATTCTAGCTGCAGTACTGATGGTATGCCTGAAACCTATTACAGTTTCTTCTTCCCTCCTTCTGACAGCGATCTACAAGCTCTCTTTGGTACCCGTTAATATTTTCTGTTTGCAGATCTCAGCTTCCCCATCCTGGGGTCTTCACTGTTGTTGCCATCATGCCTGGCCATGCCTTGTCTCCTGATTCCATTGATCTAGATGAGCAAGAAGGACTCTCTCACTAATAAGATTACACACACTCCTTAACTTCCAAAAAGAAGGGTCTCGTTCTCAGTTCCCTTGAATGACCCAAGTATGTCAGCTGTTTTATTGTTTCCTAAAGCATCTTGCTCTTTCCCCATTAAAACGAAACACCAATACTGCTTATGATAATTTCCCTGAGTACTCAGCTAGGGAACATTTCAAATGGCACCAAATAATTTTGTATTCAAAAGAGTCCGCCTACCAACCCCATATACAAACCCTTGAACTGAAGCCAAGCAGGGAAACTATCACTTCCATGGGACTTAGTTACCTGCCCAATTTGACTGTTTCCCAGAAGGTTAAGAATGTTTCATTTAAAAATCTTTGTCCTAGAACTAACAAGCACCTCCTAAACGTGTGGTTACGTCCTTACAAGAATCTTTCTAGGCAACTGTTCCTCAATACATTTTGCATCACTTATTAAATAAATATTGTAACAGGCATAAAGAGAAAAACCTCAACTATAACCAAACTATCTCCATTTTATTTGCCCAATCTCAAATCCAATTATTCTCTAATTCCCTTTATGCTTCCCAATCTCAAAAATAGCCTCACGTTTAAACAAAACACACAAGAACACACATTCTCTACTGAACTCTAATCAAAGTTGCCACCTGTAAAAAGTAAGTAGTAGGCAGTAGTGGGGAATACTTGCCTAGCACCTTACTACTTCACTATAGAGGATTTCAGGTTCCTTTCTTTCTCCACTTCTAGTTCACAGAGGTTTTTTTTTTAAATCAAGGGGCTTTTTCTTCAATCTACTAAAAATGAATAATGCTGTTTCTAGTCAAGGAAAAAACCACTGTCTATGGTCTCTTGCAATACGGTGTGAACGTCCTACGAATGCCACACAACAAGCTTTAACTAAAATGTCTGAATAGTTCTCCAAGTTACCAAATGCCACTTTTTCAACTAAAGACTATAGTCAATTAGTACATTCTCATTTTATATTCCACCCCAAAAGGGGAAATACAGCATCTGTGTAGAGGCTCAGGACAACAAATCTATTACTTTAATAACTGAGTTCACTGGTCTCTGTAGCTGACTTTTCAAACCCTCTGTCATCAGTTTGGCTGCCATTCTAGTATATTTTGGCCTATTCTACTGGCTTCAGCTCAGCTCACACTGACACATATGGAGGGGGCTGAATTCAATATCAGGGTACACAATTTATGAGCACTTATGATCGTGCACCATCCGCATACAATTAAACCTGAAAAGAAACTATGGATATCCTCTGCTGCAACGTGAAAATCCCTGTCCTTCCCGAACCTCACTTTTTCCAGATTACCTTTTCCAAGGTGTGAGTGCTCATAGGCTGGGCCCAGGGAACAGGAAGCCATTTTTCACAGCCTGAAGCATTCCTTTGAGTTCAGCTGTACTGTGAGCAAGATTTTTTCCCCTATAGCTCTTTCCATTCCATGGCACAGTGCGTTTTTACACAAAATTACAAAAAGCTGGAAAACCTTGACCACACACCAGCCATTCAACAACGAGAAGGTACAAATGAGAGCATCCACATGCACATTTTTAAATTTGACCTTAAGCTGAAAAAAAAAAAAAGTTGAGTGTGAAGAGGAAATGCCATAGCAGAGATCTACCGGGAATGAGTTGTATCCGGAATAAATGACTTTGCTTTTCATTCCCTACTCTGTTGTTTTAGGTTTCCTTCAGTTTCCGTTTTACAAAATTAGCCTTTTGACACATCACCTATCTGTCAACAGGACTCCCAGTAACTACTGGTAGCATGACGGACCATAACAGACATCAGGCCAATAATCTAAGAAAAGAGAGCTAAGGTTATAAAAGAAAAAGATGTGGGCCAGAGAAAAGGATGGAGAGAATCATAGAGGAAGAGAAGCCTGTTGAGCAGAGGCTGAAGGGAGTGGAGAAGTGACTGACATGTGGAAGGCTAATGGGCCCAGCCATCTCAACAGAACTTGCTCCAAAAGAACATCCAGAGAAGTGGAACAAGAGAGGTGATTTTTTTCCCGGAAGAGGCCCTGGGGCAGATTCTGGAGCAACTACAGTTAGACTGGTATCCTGACTGTCAAATATCTATTTGACCTAGAACTGAGAGGAGCCTAGCAAAATCCTGATTGAGCGTTCACAGGTCTCTCAGTGTTAGATAGTTTGGGGTGAGAAAGGCCAGTACTGCAAAGACCACACACACACACTTAGGGACTAAAATGCACTGAGCTAATTGTAGGCAAATGCTGTGTAGGTGTAAGTTGCCTGTATTTTTATAATTTTTCTAGTCCTCATCTTTATTCATTTATTACTTATTCAATGAGCTTCTACCACAGTGCTCACAGTACCAGAGAGAAGAGAGTACAGGCAGAGCAAATACTGCTGCCTGCAAAACTATATTCAGTGAGTTTATAATCTCTGCAATGGCACAGTCTTTGCTTTGCTCCATTCTGTGTTTTCAGAACTTAAAATGTGTCTGGCACACAGTAAGTATGCACTATATATTTGCTGAAAGGATAGGTAAAGCAAGCTTATAGCCTAGTAATGGACTATTGTCATTACTACCACTAGAAGACTACAGTAAATGGGCTTTGCTTCCTATAATGCTAACAGAGTAAACAATGTTTTAAGTGCAAAGGACTTGTCACATTGGCAAGACAAAGATAAAATTTTCATAACCTAAGAGAGAAAGAAATTTCTATTCCCTCCTGGTTGCTCTGGCAGTGACCAGAACCCAGAGGAGCTATCTTTGAATCTGTTCTTCTCTCTACACATGCACACAGACCATGGATAATCAACTCTTGATACATCAGCATATGAGATGATAAGCAGGAGGTTCCCTATCCTGAGTTGAAGAGCCTGGCCTTGACTATTACACTTGTCAGAATCTCCTGGCAAGAAAAAGATCACTTATTTAAGTGGGTGACTGAGGAGAGCTTCAAAAAAGGGCTATTAGTAAATAGAAGACAGAGTTAAGGGAAAATGACGAGGATGGTGTTGGGGGCCTTTAACATAAAGTCATTGAGACCTGAAAAGAACTATAGCTGTAGAACAGAACTGCTTAACAGAAGCTACTGCTCCAGAATGAGGAACGCAGCCAGTGCCAAACTGTGGCCCAGACAGGAGGGGCCAGGAAATGCACAGCTTGGTCTCTCTGTCCTCCGGCACTCTCATCTGCCATTGCAACCCAGAGTCAGTGGCTCACAGAGGTCAACCTCTCCGTGCACCGAGCTGGGTCGAGACGGACGGAAAACAGATCAAGGCCGGGCGCAGTGGCTCACACCTGTAAACCCAAGCACTTTAGGAGGCCGAGGCAGGTGGATCACTTGAGGTCAGGAGTTTCTGACCAGCCTGGATGACATGGTGAAACCCCATCTCTACTAAAAATACAAAAATTAGTCAGGCATGGTGGCGCATGCCTGTAATCTCAACCAATCAGGATGCTGAGGCTGGAGAATTGTTTAAATGCGGGAGGCGGATGTTGCAGTGAACCGAGATCGTGCCATTGCACTCCAGCCCGGGTGCCAAGAGCAAAACTCCATGTAAAAAAAAAAAAGAGAACATACACACACACACACACACACACACACACACACAGAAAATAGATCAAAAGGGGCAGAGAACGTGTATCTAACATAATCATATTTTTGTCCCTCAGTAGCTACTTTTCCCCTTTGGTTGAAAATAGGTGCCCCCAATACAGAAAACACACAGTTTCCATCAGCTGATGCATCCTCATGAGGTGCTGTCAGTTCATTCATACTCCCACACGAAACACATAAAACACAGGCCACACTCAGTGCTCTCCAATAACAAAACACAGGAAGAAGAGATGGGGTGGGGGCAGGCAACACAAGCACAGTTCCTCCAGCCTCTGCTTTTGTACCTGGTCACAGGCCTAAGCTAACAATCATAATTTCCTCCTACTACCCATTCCCTATTCCCTTTCCTCTCTGCAAGCACTCTGGCTAGATAAGTCTTTGTCTGATAGTATAACTCAAACTGTATTTATCTGTATTTATACAAAATCCAAATCCATGGTTGTCCAGTATTTACTGGGATGCCAATTTTTCATAGACCAGTATGGTAGAGAAATACAAAGAGGAGCTTCAGTGAATTCTCTGGACTCCAGACACAGTCCTGTTTGCTCTAATGGATAGCAGCAACTCATTCTTCATCATACACAAGTTCCATCACTCTGGCGGGTAGAATATCTCATCCTTGCCAATGAGTCAGCAGCATGAGAAGCCAGTCTCAATTTTCTATTTAATGGAACCATGGCTGTCACCTCTTAGATGTATTCTTCCTTTAGAAACTAGAGTGTCCAAAACCACCAATTTCAAGGTCTTAGAGGCAGGAGGAAATGATTCTTTAAGTGAGTTTTTAGGTATACTGGTGAGAAGCACCTGTTTAACTGCCACATCTTGATTTTTAAACCCATGAACTCTGGGTATCAGGAAGATAGTATCCTATTTTGACCTCTAAGTCTAGAGATACCTCATTGTCTCCCTGTATTTGCAACTGAGCCAACATTAGTTTATTCCACAGTTATATGAATAACGGGGCAGTGATTTTAGTAAGTGTAAACCCATTGCCACACTTTATTTGCTTTTCAATGAATAACATGGGATAAATGGAAAAATAAATTGGAAATATTCCTATAAGTCTAGGAATGGTGGTACTGGTAAAATATGGCAGTAAAAAATAAAATATGTATTTAAAATACATACTATTCCTTTGGAAAAAAAGCCTGCTTTCCCCCACTCAGATGGCAAAAGTCCAATAATATGGTAGTGGGTTGGTCCCCCTAGAGAACAATCGTCTATCAAAGGCTCAGCATTGGTCTCTGCTGTTGACAAGTCACATATTGAACAGTGGCAGTAGGCAGATCAGTCTTAGTGAGGGGGAGATCACATTGGTGAGCCCAAATTCCTGCTGCCATAGCAATTTTGCATAGGGGGCCTATTTAGTAGGCACCAGACTAGCTGAGAAATATTTTGACTGACAGCCACAGGCTGATTTCATCCTGTCCATGTCATTATCAAGAGCCTCTCCACAATGAAATGCTCTCTGGTGGGCATTTATATGGTAAAAGAGTGTTCTTTGCCCATTGCTGGAAATCTTTCCTCATACATTTCTCCTTGTCACCAATCTTTACATCATTCTTTTTTTCAAATTTTTTATTGCATTTTAGGTTTTGGGGTACATGTGAAGAACATGCAAGATTGTTGCATAGGTACACACATGGCAGTGTGATTTGCTGCCTTCCTCCCCATCACCTATATCTGGCATTTCTCCCCATGCTATCTCTCCCCAA
>CAUYQU010012618.1:0-14537 GCA_963574635.1 Cheracebus regulus | reverse complement strand
ACACTGGGTGCTGCACTCCAGTATGTCCCCACACTGGCCCTAGAGGACCCCCACCATTCCGCCATCAGTGACCCTCTCCCCAGCATGTCACCCTGTGTCCAGGATGCCCCCAGGCTGGCCCTAGAGGACCCCGCCCATCCTGCCATCAGTGCCACACCCCCCAACAAGTCACCCTTTGTACATGATGCCCCCACCCGTGCCCTACACGACCCCCCACCATCCTGCCATCAGTGACACTCTCCCCAGCATGTCACCCTGCTTCCAGGATGTCCCCACGCCGGCCCTCGAGGACCCCCCACCATTCTGCCATCAGTGACCCTCTCCCCAGCATGTCACCCTGTGTCCAGGATGCCCCCATGCTGGCCCTAGAGGACCCCTACCATCCTGCCATCAGTGACACTCCCCCCTTCATGTCACCCTGCATCCAGGATGCCCCCACACTAGCCGTAGAGGACCCCCACCATTCCACCATCAGTGACACTCCCCCCTTCGTGTCACCCTGCGTCCAGGATGCCCCCACGCTGGCCCTAGAGGACCCCCACCATTCCACCATCAGTGACCGTCTCCCCACTGCGTCACCCTGCATCCAGGTGGCTGTGCACTGCCAGTGGGTGCTGCCTCTGGCTCCAGGTTGCTCTGCTTCTCCCTGTGAGGTTCAGGTACAGGCAGACTGTGACCCCTGTCAGTGGGGGCTCTGGTCCTGGGTGCCAGCAGAAATCAGAACCCCCGACACAAGTGCCTGATGCCTCCAGAAGGGAGATGGGGACCAGGCCTGATGAGGGGGTGTGTAGGGATCTGTCAAGGATCCCCCAAAGGAGACGCTGGGGTGGCTTCCAGGCGGGCGGGAGGCTCCGTGTCCCTACGTGGGAACACTGTAGCTAAAGGCACACGCCTTCCTACTTCTGGCCTCTCAGACTCACACCTGTTAGAATTCACCCTGTGAAGGCCCTGCTGTGAAGAACACCACGAGGGTTTCCACCTAGCGCTCACCAGAACTCCCATGCCCTCCATGGATGAACCAGGAAAGCCCGCACAGAGCTCAGTGGGAGCTCAGCATGATCATGAACACGGGGGCTGCTCACCCGAGTCTCTGCACCCCCACAGCTCCCAGCGAGCGAGCGCAAAGGCTCCTTCGCTGGGAGACGACTCCCAGCTAAGTGGAAAACGTGAACTGAAACGGTGCGATCATGGAGACCCTGGGGGCTTTATGAGTCCTGGCTACGAGAGGGTCCCCATATGCTATTTTCTGAATATGATGTAAAAGCACCACTAGCATAGGACACCTTGAAAGCCTGGCTCCTGCACAGCTGGCCATGGTGAGCAGGTCCCGCCCCTGCAAAAAGGCCTCGCCTCAAGCAGCACCCACCCAGGGGGGACGCCTCGGCTCTCAGGGAGCAAGAGGCAGCCTGCGAAATGCTTTAAAAACGCACTGCAGTGCTCCCAGGAATGTTCAAAAGAAGGTTCCAAGACTTCAGATCAAAATCAAATGGTCACATTTCCTTTAAATGTCAAAGAAGAAAATGTCCTATGCCAGATGACGGAGCTGGTGACAAGCAGAGGAGACAGCAGGCAGAGAAGAGGCACTTTACCCACAAAGCATCGATGAGCCACCATCTTCACAAACCAGAACAGATTCTAAGACAAAACCGTAACCAGCCACCTGGTTCTGCACGCAGGGACAAGGCACTCAGAGCTGAAGCCTTGCTGGGCCCAGGGCAGCCGACGGCAACACGCGGCTGAAGTCCCCTCCCCAGGCCCGGCTGTTGGCAAGTGTCTGGAGCAAGGAAAACGCTATGGAGAAATCCTCCCACCTGCCGCCCCCGCGATGGTCAGAGCCAGGCAATGCTGTGGAACGCCTGAGGCTGAGCAGGAACAAGACAGTCCTGGGGGGCAGCCAGGGCAGGCCTTGAGGAAACAGCTGTCCCGGGAGACGTTGCACCCAGCCAAGCATCGGGTGACAGAGTTCGCTGAAGGAAGGCAGCTGATCCCAAGAAACATACCGCGCACACCAGGGTACGGATGGGAACGCACTGAGCCTGGCCCCAGGTCACGGTCTTTCAAGACTTCCTGAGGCAGATTTCTGAGCTACACGCAACATTAGAATGTGCCTAAAAAAAGAAAGTTACGGGCATTTTCACTGAGTTCCATCCAGTGCCTGAAATACGTTACATTTACAGCCTAATTAACAGTGGCTCTCCACCAACACTGTTAAATTGCATATTTGAAATGAACATTTCTGATATAGGTGGAAGTAGAGGCCAGGAACAGTCTAAAGTCAGCTGGCTGTGAGTTCACAGAGTGACAGCTGGCGGGGGTTTCTCAGGGTAAGCGACATGGCAGAGGCCACCCTGGGAGTCACAGGTTCTGCCTTCTCAAGACACTCTTCTTGGAAGAGATTTATGTGATCCCAGCCTCATGACCTGAATGCCAGGAATCAGTCTGCCAGCGCAGAGTGCGGGGCCCACAGAGCCCCAAGGCCTCTGGTCTGCAGCCTCTGGGGTTTCTGCAATTCCCCTGCACGCCGGCTCAGGCGCCGCACTGACCTGCAGATTCAGGAGGGGCAGTTCCCAGGGCCATGCAGACCTGGGGTGGTCCACGCCACCTGCTGGGGGGTCCAGGCCACCTGCCAAGGCACCGACACCCTCCTAAGGAGCTTCCCCGAAGACCACCTAGGCAGGTCCTGGACTTAACTCCCACTGGGAGCCCAGGGCCGGGGGCTACTGCCAGGGCTGAGAGCCTGACCCTCAGGGCTTCGCCCCACGGAAGCCCCAGGCCCGACAAGGCTCAGGGAGGCTGTTTCAACAGTGAGAAGTCGGGTTTCTGCCCCACCCCAGCCCTGGCTGTGTTAACCCTCATCCAGCAGGCTCCGACCCGACCCCATCCACCCTCAGCGCCCCGCTCTCCTCCCATTTTCCTCGTCCTCCACGGTCGTGACATTTCTTGGGGCAGTTACTCTTTGGAATTGCTGTAACTTGAAGCCAATGTTCTCAGGGTGACACTGAGGTCATTCACCTCTGCAGAGCTGCAGATGGGTGCTGACGCTCACACCCGGCTGAGATGCTTCCTTTCACTGACGCCACCCCGATCGCCTCTAGGCGCTGTGAGGTCTCCTGGGTTTCAACCCGCCAAGTGACTCTCTTCCCTCCATCATGAACACACACTGTGGACGAGATGCTTCGGGACAAGCCCCTTTTCCTCCTCAATCTCACCCGCTGACGTGGCATCTGCCTGGGGTCCTGACGGCAGCAGACGCGGCTGTGGGCTCCTCGGCTTTCTTTCCTCATGTCTTCTATGTTTACCACGTGGAATTCTGTAGGGAAGAAATCCCCATACTTGCACACTTATTGAATTGTTATCTTTGTGCTATTCAATACTTTAAGGACTCGTAGATGTTTCATCTATTCCAAGGGCCATCACCCTGTACTGCCCCTGTGTACTCTGTTGTTCAAAGAGTCCTGGCCCTGGTCACAGGGTCCGCCACAGTGTGGACCCAGAGCACTCCAGTGTGGAACTGGTGCCCTCCGGCCCACCCCCCGCGATGTGGACCCAGAGCCCTCCAGCGTGGACCTGGCACCCTCCAGCCTGCCTGCCTGCTGCAACGTGGATTCAGCACCCTTCAGCATGGACTCAGCACTCCCCAGCGTGGACTCAGCACCCTCCAGCGTGGACTCAGCACCCCCCAGTGTGGACTCAGCACACCCCAGCGTGGACTCAGCACTCCCCATTGTGGACTCAGCACGCCCCAGCGTGGACTCAGTGCTCTCTGGTCCACCTGCCACAATGTGGACCCAGTGCTCTCAGGCTGCCCGGCCCTCCCATGAGCACACAAGGCCCCATGAGGTATCTCAGGCTCACCTTATATTTCCTCCGCCAGGGCCTGGAACCAGCCCCTTCTCCTAGGAGCCCGACATTTAGAAAGCAGGACTGGGCCCGGGTGGGCACCTTGCTCTTCCTGTCTTCTGAACACAAAATTGAGTCATGCCAGTCCTTGAAAATCACCAACTACTCTGCACAAATGAGGCCCTGAAGGGAGACGAATGTCCCGGGCACCCTCAGAGACAAGTGAAATGTCCGAGAGGTAAATGCAGGCCACACAGACACAACAGTAGGCAGGACGCTGAGGTGCCCGCGAGGAAGGACAGGGACATGCACCCATGCCACACCAGCGTCACCCCCATGAGGAAGGACAGGGACACCCACCGGTACCCACGCCAGCGTCACCCCCGTGAGGAAGGACAGGGACATGCACCTGCACCCGCGACAGCGTCACTCCTGCGAGGAAGGACAGGGACACACACCTGCACCAACAGCGTCAACCCCACAAGGAAGGACAGGGACTTGCACTCACACCCGCGCCAGCATCACCCCGGACACACAGGACCACACAGCTGAATCTGGGATAACAGACCAGGGTGCCAGGAATAGCTGCAACTATTTAAGAATGCAGGAAAACATGGTGCTTAAAAATCTTCAGCAAATAATACAATTAAGGTACAGAAATTTAATCCTTAAAGTTTTCACATGGCCATGCTATTCATGATAGTGAACACACAATCCTACAGTTGACATTCCATCCATGGGAAAGACAACGGTCCTTTTCAAATTCAAACCTGAGCACAGTCATCAAAAAAATCTAAAGCAAGAAGAAAACCTTTCAGTATCCTAAACTGGTTTAAATGTTTCGCGAACCCCAGTGGCCGTAGGGACGCCATCCTGCACGGTGTTCTTGAATCTTGCGAAGGAAAATGTCTTTCCTGGCAGCCCACATGCTCCTGGAGCCACCATGGCTGCTCCATCTCTGGAACGAGCCTGAAGCCACTCTGACCCCTGCTACTTCTCATAAACCTTGCTAAAGAAAAGATGAGCCCACCCCACACAGGGCTTCGCTGACAGGAGTTACGGCATGACTCTGATATTAAATATCAGCAAAGGCTGGTTCTGTGTCATATTATCCACGACCCATGAATTATTCACAGAGCGTACTGTAAACAGGCACAAAAACAGATGATCTCAAATAGATGTCAAAACAGATATCTCATTATAAAGCAGGAAGTTTTGTCTTCAACAAAAATTTTAATAAATCTTAACCCAGTTTTATACAAATATCCAGGTATCTAAAAATAACTTTGCTGACAAATATATACCTCTAAATACTTATAGTTGCTAAAATATAAATCATAAAGTACTTTAAAAATATAATTTTAACTTTTTAAAATTATTTTAAAAGAGCAAAGTTTAAAAAGCAAAATTAAATATTAATAATTACTTTCCACCAATTAAATACTAATAATCACTTTCTACCAACTAATCTATGGCAGATTCATAGATGAGTTTCACTTCCTCCCAGCTCTGGAGAAGGCTGGGTGGAGGTGGGGAGAGACCCCATGTTTAGTGTGGCCACGGCAGCACTTAGGCTTAGCATGGCCATGGCACCGCCTGGGTTTAGCGTGGCCATGGCACCACTAGGGTTTAGTGTGGCCACAGTGCCACTTGGGTTTAGTGTCAGAGCTGACAAACATCGTGTGTGTGGACCCCACGGCCCCCGAACACCTGGCAGGCATTCAGGGCTTCACCACCAGGGCTCACGCAGTTTATTCACACAGAAATAATTGGCTGTTTTAGACCAAAACCACGTTGCGTGGCACTGACGCCCTTTCTGGGTCTTAGAACCATCAGAGAAATGACACGAGAACCCCACGAACTGCTGGTGGTTTCCTGCAGACGTGTACACAATTCTGCAAACACAGCCTGTCTTCCAACGGGCCAGCTCTACTGGGTGACTGACGCTAAAAGCTGAACATAAATGAAGGGTTTTTTCCTTCCTGAATAACCAGGACACAGTGAAGCATTTATCATTTTTGCTTTGCTGACATGCTCCTTTTTGACCTGATGTATTTTTACCTAAGTATGTATACGTTTATGTGTTGCAGATGGAGGCTGAAAAAAATCGTAAATTAGGTAAATTAGGGGTGAAAAGCCTCTTTTCTGTTTAATCTGTAATGCGCTGAAAACAAAAGAACCCACAAAAACAGAGCTGGCCGAGCGGGTGCAGCAGGAGCTCCCGGGCCCTGGGCACTGCGGGGCCTCAATCAAAGTGCTCCGTGGTCACGACTCCACATCTGCCAGAGCCTGAGGCTGGCTCTGTTCTCCTTCCCGCACCTCATCAACGCGCTCTGCTTCCAGCAGCAAGAGCAAGTTCTAACTTGAAACTCTAGTGCCCATCAAAAAGCAATCAGCGGAAAATAAAAAGGCAGAGGACTGTTAATGCCAATCGAAAAAAATAACCTGCAGGAAAACAAATAAATTACCAAGCAGGCCAAGCAATCAGCACCAAGAGATGAGGGACACGACGACAGAGGCCACGGCCACCAACAGCACCCCGTCGGAAATCAACATGCCGCAACACCCAGCAGAAACGAGTCCTCTCATAGGGGAATTCAGTTACTCTGATATAATTCTCAGAAAGGACTGCTGCCTACACTAGCTATTTCAAGTTAAACACGTAGCCACATAGCAATAAAACCTTTCAGTAAAGTGTTCTTTGGAAATTAGATATTTAGGAAAATGTAAATATATGTACCTCCAAAAGAAACAAAGTCTGACTGCTGGAAGTGAACCTATTCAATTCTAAACTCTTCCTAAATGCAGTTGCTGAATTTAAAATCTAACAGTTGGATATAAAACTCTTGGTGCTGGAAGAGATTAGAAAAAATGATTATGGATGATTTTCCAAAATTTAAAACTTTTTCTATGATCCATATAAGCTGGTGTCTCCTGGAAAAGTGTAACTTTCAGAGAATACTTGTACAGCTTATCTGGGGATATGAGGAATCAGATCAGTTCAAAATGACCTATTTCAAAACATGGATGCTCAGGAGAAGTCGTAAAACTGACAGGATCACATGCTTAAAGGAATTCAGTAAAATAAAAGAGACCACAAATATTCCCGTGTGACTTTTAAAATGTGACGTTTTCATATTCCAGTGTAGGAGAAAACCATACTGACGTCGTCTGGACATGTCCCCTGCGAATCCCGTGGTGACATGTGAGCTCGTGTGGGGCCTGCTGGCAGGTGTCTGGGAGGGGGGCAGGTCCCGGGGATGGCTTGGTGCCCTCCTCGTGGTGATCAGCTCTTGGAGATCTGGCTGCTTGGAGAGGCCGGGACTTCCACCTTCTCCCGCTCTCCCTCTCTTGCCATGGGACGCTGGCTCCGCTCTGCCTTCCCCAGGACTGGAAGCTTCCCGAGGAGGCCTCACCAGACGGATGCTGGTGCCATGCTCCCTGAACAGCCTGCAGAACTGTGAGCCAAGTAAACCTCTTTTCTTTATAAATTACCCAGCCTCAGGCATTCCTTGACAGCAATGCACAACAGAGTAACGCTCATACAGAACAAAATCGGTTTATAACATTCCTTTTTATTTTCCACTTAATAGACTTATAAAAGGAAAAGTGAATTAGATTTTGAAACCAGAGTTGGCAGGCTTTTAACATCATATTTAAATGAAAAACTGCTACTGAAAACAAGACCGGAAATTCATTAGCAGAGATTTCCACCCTGGCCGGCTTCGAGGTGCTTGCTTGCTGCTTCCACCTGTCATGTTACAGAAATCGCCTAAAACACTTCCACTAAAACCACAAAACGCACACGCCACATTATTTCCTCACCTTAGAGAAATATCAAAATTCCACTCTCAGTGGACGGCAGCTCTGGCTGATCTCTTCTTCCTCCTACATCTGCCTATCTCGTTTTAACAGGCGTCTAAAATTTAACATTTCTTAGGGTTACTGTATGTCTTCAAAATCTGAGGGTTTGAATTTTCCTTTTCAGTAAAAACTATGTTTAAATGCCTTATGAAAATATGCTGACCCAGCATGGCTTTCTTTAAAATGAAAATCACTGTGGGATTTTTCTTTTTTCATTTTTATCCCTATAATGAGGCAAGGGATGTAGCCTGGGACCATAATCTAGAAATAAAGGAATAAACTGGTAATAGCATGATATGACTTCACAAGAAAGTAAGTTCAGTATGTTAATTCACTGAGTGGTCGATTCTTAAGGAGCTTCGTAACAGAATGAGAAATGGAAAAATAATTGGCTAATGTTGAAGCAGAAGTGGGCAAGCTTTCTGAAATATCAACGGAAAACAAGTACTCAGCATCAAACCAGAAACAACTCTCAAATGGGACATCACTAGAACCTCACACCATGACAGATCTGACGTGGGATCCTCACGTAGAAGGGGAAGTACACCAAATAATCATTAGATGAACACAGCTCGCTTCTCCTGCAGGGCAGTGGTGATCCCTGTCCAGCTCTGCACAGAGCCCCATACAAGCGGCCAGAATGAAAGTCGGTCCAACAGAGTCACCAGGTACCCAACCAGGCTGACGCCACGCTGTAAGAAGGAAAAGGGGCATCTTTCCAATGGACACAAATCTGAACTGGCACCTTCAGCTCAAAGACTCCAAGGGAGACGTGGGCATCACAGGTAAGTTGTAAGGTATGGCTGGGAGATGCGCACACCACACAGGCAAACACCCAGACATGCATGTACACACATGCTGCACACAGATACGTGTACGCAGGCATGGCACACAGAGGCGCACACACACAACACACAGGCAAACAACCAGACATGCAGGTACACACACGCCCCACGCAGACACGTACTCAGGCACGGCACACACATGTATGCACACACAGGCACACAAACACCCAGACATGTATGTACACACATGCTGCATGCAGACATAGGTACACAGATATGGTACACACAGGTGCACACACATACACACACACAGGGAAACAGGCAAACACTCAGACATGTACACACACACTGCACACAGACACGTGTACACAGGCACAGTACACACAGGCGCACACACATACACACAAACACCCAGATATACATGTACACACACACCCCATGCAGACACATGTATGCAGGCACAGCACACACAGGCACATGCACATACACACAGACACACAGGTAAACACACAGGCGCATTCACATACAGACCCACAGGCAGACACACAGGCAAACACCCAGACACACATGTACACACATGCCCCATGCAGATACGTGTACACAAGCACAGCACATACAGGCACATGCACATACGCACACAAAGGCACAAATGCATGCACACATGCAAACACCCAGATACGCATGTACACACATGCCACATGCAGACATGTATAAACAGGCATAGCACACACAGGTGCACACACACATACAGACACACACAGGCACACAGGTGAACACCCCCACACACAGGTACACACATACCACATGCAGACACGTGCATGCAGGTACAGCCCACACAGGTGCGTGCACACACACACAGGCACACACACACAGGCACACACAGGTAAACACCCACACATGTACACACACCATACACAAACACACATACGCAGGCACAGCACACACAGGAGCAGACACATTTGCACACAGGTGAACACCCTGACACACATGTACACACACGCCACACACAGACACATTTACACAGACACATCGTACAGAGGCGCACACACATACATGCACAGGCACACACAGAGGCAAACAGATACCCATGTACACACACACCACATGCAAGACATCATACACACCATGCAGGCACACACACACACTACACAGAGACATACACACCCCACACAGGCACACACACAGGCAAACAGATACCCATGTTCACACAGACCACATGCAAAACAACATGTACACACACCATGCAGGCACACACACCCACCACAGAGACATACATACCACACACATGCATGCACTCACACACACATACACTACACAGGCATATACACATGTACAGACATGCACACACCACAAAGGCACACACATGCCTGCACAGATGCATGCATACAGGCATGCACACAGATATGCATGTATGCAACATCAGACATGCACATGAACAGTGGCACACACACACACACATCAACATTGACAATATGCACACACAAGCTCAGAGACCCACACATACATGCAGACACACGCAGACACCCCTCCCTGACTACCAGAGCTGCAGGAACTCTGGCACCAGCTCCAGCACCGTGGACAGCGCCGCCGATTCCTAGTGGGTGAAGTTGGGGCAGGAGAAACTAGAAAAGGACAGGGAGGTGGCAAACAGGAAGTGTGACTGCTCACAGCGAGGCGCTGGCAGCTCCAACTTCATCTGAGGAGTCTCAGGAAGACAGAGCCCACCCACCTGCTGCAGACCCCCCGGCCCTGGAGGACGCACCTGCAAGTGCAAGTGAGGCCGTCCTGTGGGCAGAAGTCACAGCAAGAATGCATTCTTATTAAAAAGCAAACAAGCATCCTGAGCTCCAGCACATGTCCCCCCAGGCTGACACCAGGCTGAGTGCCTCCTGGGAGGAGGTCTTTGGGACGGGGCTCTGTGGCCTTCTCCACAGAAGGCCTAGCCAGGCCAGCAAGGCCATGCCAACAGCATGGAGCCCTTGGAGCTCTCTCCTCGATGTGAGCGGCTGGCACCGCTGAACCACCTACATGGGAAGCTGCAGGACAAGGAGTCAAAGGACTGGCATCGGGGTGCAGTGAGCCGAATGGAGGGGCACTGCGGGGCAGGGACTGCTTAAATCCCCTGGCACATCCCCTCACCACACACACAGCAGCAGGCAGTGAAGGAATGCCTGGCACTCCTCTGCCTGCACAGGGCCCGGGACAGGGCTCCTGCCCCCACGAGGCTGTGGTCTTCACCCCAACATCCAAGGATCGCCTCCCACCCAGTAAGTCCCACGCAAGCTTTGCCTCCTCTAGAAACATCCCTGAAGCACATACGGAGTTGGGGCGAGGACCAGAGCCACACTCCACACAACGAGCAATGACCAGGGAGGAGGCTCTGCAAGCCCAATACCACCACCATGCCCAGGAAGCAGTGACAAAGTCAGCGTCTCCAGAAGGGAGCAAGGTCCCACCTGGCTCTGCTCACCAACACAAGAGGCCCGGACAGGCACCGGGAGGCATCCAGGGAGGAGAAAGCAGCAAGGCTCAACCTGCCAACACCGGGCGCAGTCACTCCTTCCAGGAGTTACCTGGGCAGCTCCCAGGGTCCTCACCCACAGCAGCCAGCCCCTTCCTCGAAAAGCAAGCTGCCCCTGGGGCATCTGTGACACTGGGGACCTCCCTAGTCCACTGCAACCCCGCTCCAGGCTCCCTGACCACTGGCTCCCCTGCAGGCCAGCAACAGTCCGACCCGAGCTAGCACTTCATTACAGGTCAGATATCACCCAGTCTCCCCCGGTAGAACGGCGGCCATGGCGCCCTTGCCCTTCCTGGGACCCTCTTCAATGAGGAGAGCCATTCATGGTCGGAGGTGCACAGCACCTTTCAGAGGCTTGCAAAGCTAGTGCTGTATGTACACTAGCATAACATAGAGCACATCTGACAAATTTTTACTCACGCAGTGCTGCTTCAAAGGCAACACATTCTTCCCATTAATCCTGAAGAGTTCTGCTATACGTGGTTACAGGGAAACTGTTGCATTAGCAGGTTACATTGCCTAGCAGAAACAATCTACTTCCAGGAAAAAAAAAATGCTTAGAATCACTGCTTCAGCCTGATGCCACCCTTCCCACCTCATGTCTCCTGGTCTGTGCCAGCGCCAGGCAGGGGAAAGCACGGGCCCCGGGACATGTCCTCTCAGCAACCACTGCCCTGACCCGAGGCACAGCCTCCAAGCAAAGCAGAGCTTCACTTAGCTCAGGGAGGGAGGGATGCCGTGCGTGATTCCCTGTGCAGCCAGGGCCTGAGGGGCTCCGCCATGCTCAGCAGACACTCAGCCAACACCCAGCGGCGAATAAACGATGCCAAGTCAGAGTTCTGTGTGGGGTCCACTCCAGGAGAGACACAGCTGCACCTTGTGGCACCTGCCTCCTCTCCCACCATAAACAATGGTGCCTAACCCACAACTGCAACCACCCCACGACCATGAGCTGAACATGGCAGGGGGACACACCAAGCCCCGTCCCCTCCTCCTGACACGCATTCCCCTAACTTCACTCGGCACAAGCTGCACAGAAGGAAAATGGCTCTAAATAAGACACATACCCCAGTTGCCTGCTCCAGCAGGTCACAAATGCTGGGAAGTTTTATTCTAGCGAAATCCTCCCTTCAGCGCTTCTCAGAGCTAAGTGCCTCTCAGCAGATGGGCTCTTCAGGCGATCTTGAGGAACACACACAGAAAACTAGTATTTTGTTTTCCACCTACATTTTATACTTTTGGGATTTATTGACCCATCCTTCCAACCACAATGTCCTTAAACAACCTAAATGTACTTGACCATTCTGTCACATATCCAACAGGAAAAGAAAGCTGTTTCGAGGGAAGATGATTAGTGAATGACTAAAACAATGAACAACTCTCATTCACTTTAATTTAGTGAGTGGAGAAAGTTTTTTTTTTTTAAGTTGATTAGGTACATTACAAATGATATAATAATTTCTTGCAATAAACAAGAGCATTTATTTCAGGCTTAGAAGAGTTACAAACACTTGAAGGAATATAAGAAAAGACTGCAACGGTTCAAAACGAGGAGAAAGCCCGCAGTAGCAAGAAGCCCCCCACCACGAAGGCAGGGACAGCCTTGCAGGCAGCTGGCTGCCCTGTCTGCTCCTAAGAACCTCTACACTCAACACCCTGCCAGCCCTACTTGCAGGAGAGGGTCAGGAACAAGGTAGTTCTGGTACTCATTAACCCACGTGCATGTCCATTCTGGAGTCTACCATCTGCTTGCTTAAAAACTGGTAAGTCATTTTAACCTGTGAGCTGAGCAGGTGACAACCCGTGGGCCCTAAAGGACAAGCGAAGTCCAAGGGCAGCGCTTCCTACAAATGAGGTGAAACTGATTTTATCCACGTTCTGTCTCACTGAGAAATTTTTTGTTATGCCACTGTTTTATAACTATAGTTGCCACTGTCTTTTCATTTCAAAGGGGAAAACATGATTATCAATTTTAAACACAGGGAAGGAACAATTGATCAGGCCCGAATGCATCCAAGTAGCAAGAGATTCGTGTCAAAACCCGCCACTCTTTTCATTATAATGATGATTACACGGTGAAGGTAAGGAGCCGGGGTTTCCAGGAAGCAGGAGAACGCTCTGTTTACCAATACTTCCGTTCTAAGGCCACGCCAGGTTAACGGGTTTCATTTATTCTGCTCCTGTCTTTGGTACTGATTAACACTAGCACAGAAGTCAACAAGCACTAGGATGCGCCCCACAGCTCGGTCCACGGAAGGTCAACATCGTGACCGCCGTCTCTCACATGAGAACGCCGAGGGTCAGGGAGGTACTGCGGCACTTTTTGGTGAGGCTGCCGGAGCCAGCTGCAGCCCCACCCCGGAGCCCTGGGCTGGGACCCCTCTGAAGAGCTGAGCGGCCCCCACTCACTCCCTGACAGGCGCTCTGCTGAGAACACGAACCCCTGGCTGGGCTCGCCCCCGCCCAGGCCCCCAGACACCAGGCGCGGCCTGGCAGGGTGAGCCTGGCCCCACTCCAGGCCCAGCCAGCAGCCCTGCAAGCAACAACACGGGCGAGGGGTGGGCCGCGGTGCGCGGCCGGGGTCTGGGGTAAGAGCAGGCGATGGGTAGGCACTGGGGTGGAGGTGGGCAGTCGGTCGGGGTCTGGGGTGGGGCCTGGAGAGAGGCCGGGGTCGGGGTCCCGAGTCGATACCGCGGTATGAACCGAGAGCCGGGTCTGCGGTCCGGGCACAAGGCCTCCGCGCCGGCCCCCACCTACCGTGCTTCCTGTGCGCCGCCATGCGGGACCGCGGCCGCCGACCTCCGCCCACAGCGCGCGGGCCTGCCCTGAGCGACGTGCGCTTCCGGGTTCGGCCCTCCTGGGCCCGCCCACAACAGCAGGAATGCCCAATCCGGATACAGGACCCTGCCATGGACTGTCAGTCAACACGCCACGGCGGTGGATTGGCTGATATCGAGTCTGTGGGCGTGTCGCGAGGCTCCAGACCCGCCTCTGGGAGCCTCGCTGCAGAGCATGCGCGGAGGGAGAGCTGAGTGGGCGACGGCGCGGGTTCTCTGGGGCCTGAGGACGCTGTGGGAGAGCGGGCAGAGCCCGCTGTACGCGGTGGCGGAACTCTGGGGGCGAACGCTAGGAAGGACGCTATGGAGAAGAACGGAACGGAGGGCTCCAGAGAAGACGCGCCCAGCCCCAGCCCCACGCGTGCACTCGCGGGTCCCCCGTCCCCGCATCGCCCACAGGCACCTCCTGGACACAGGGACTGGTCAGGGTGGTGTTCCCCCAGCCCCAGGACACGTGCTGGACACAGGGAGTGGTCAGGGTGGTGTTCCCCGGCCCCAGGACACGTCCTGGACACTGGGAGTGGTCAGGGTGGTGACCCCTGGCCCCCAGACACGTGCTGCACACAGGGAGTGGACAGGGCTGTGACCCTGGCCCCCAGGCACCTGCAGGACACAGGGAGTGGTCAGGGTGGTGTTCCCCCAGCCCCAGGACACGTGCTGCACACAGGGAGTGGTCAGGGCGGTGACCCC
>CAUYQU010012617.1:0-10341 GCA_963574635.1 Cheracebus regulus | reverse complement strand
CCTGTGGGGCTGCTCCGCCTGGGAATCTCCTGGTCTGGGGTAATAAAAATCCGTCTGGAAATGCGGCGTCCACTCACCCTCTGCACTTTCACTGGGAGCTGCAATCCTGAGCTGCTCCTAATCCGCCATCTTGGGTCTCTCCCCCTACATTTTCATAAATATCTTTGATGCCTGGCTTCTGACTTAGGAGAAGACAGCTGGGTTCTCATATCTGCTTCTGAATTTCATCTTTTGAGATATCACATGCTGTGTAACCTCTGGAAAACTCTACTCTACACTCATGAGAGAATGGGAGTAAAAAAGACAAATAACATTTTAGTCTTATTATGAAAATAGTTTTGACCTTGCTGACCCACTGAAAGGGTCTCAAGCACCCACAGGGGTTTCCAGATGACATCTTGAGAACTGCAGCTCTAAAATATTTCTAAAACCATCTGCTAAAACATGCACTGAGGAAGCTCTAGACAACCAGATGCCAGAGTAATATGTATTACCACTACTAATAAAACAAAGTTGCAAAAAATATTTAAGGAATAATTTCATATATTGATATGTATGAAATACGTATATATTTCAATTTCATATAATCACATTTTGAAAGTCATAAGCAATCACATATTGAAAGTCATTCCTACACTTCAAAATCAAATTTCCAAATCCAATCCAGACATGAACAAAAACGTAATTCCTATAAACAGGATAGCTGAATTTAGTGTGACTTTTGTGATATAGCATGATTTAAGTTACTTTGTAAGATCTGATTCACTTCCATTTTAGGCGTACAAAGTTATTTTTATCATTGCATTTAGATCAGTGGTAAATAGTTAAAAGATGTTCCGCATGAGTTGTTCCCAACATGATTTTTTTAATGCTATGGAGAGCATAGCTTGGAAATTGTTTATTCATGAATCCTAGCACTTGGCCTTTTCATATTTCCAAGTTTCTTAGTTCTCTTCATCTGATCACCTTTATCCTTTGTAGACAATAACTACCAAGCACCCAAAGGCAAGTGATATTCTCAAAGGCAGGTCTTTTCTATCTTAATTCAGATATGACAGGAATTTTTTTTCCATTGACTAAAAGTATTCTTCTGGGGCAAAGAGATGAACCAAGTTTCTGCATGCACTAAGACTTCCCCAAAGCCCCAGAATAAGCTGAGTTTGAGGATGTGGCAAGTCAGTTGTCTTCAGGGGTCCATAATCATCTCTGACTAACTGTGCCTTTGACTACTTCAGGACTATAGGCTTTCTCAGGACTCCCTATTCTCTATTCAGGAGAATTTACAGGGAGAGTATTCTGCCTGCTTAATCCTCCCAAGTGGCCCTCAGCTCTCCCTCTCTTCACCATTTCCCATTACTTTCTTTTCTGAAAGGGGAGGCTGACTTTGCTCCCTACTGCTTGTATTATGCTTTAAGAAAGCTACTGTGAGTGTACTAGGAGTACACATACCTCTAACAGTCATCTCATCCTTATTTTTTTTTTACAGCCAAATAGGTTTTCTCTCTAGTCCAACTGAACCATGGCACCACCTCCCACCACAAGCAATAATAATCTTGAAGCCTGAAAAAGCATGAAAGCTACTTTGAATCAAATGTTTAAAATGACCTGTTAATCACCCATGCAGTGTTCCCACTGCATCCCTAAATCTGCTATTGAAAGAAGCAATATCTGTTTTTGAGATCTATTTTTTTAACCTTGATATATTTGATGACTAGAGTTTTAAGCAAAGACATATGGTAGCTTCTTCATGCTCTTAATTTCTTTCATTTTTTTTTTAATCCTCACTTTCTTGTTTTTCCTTACTTTTAGGCTCACCTTTTTTCCTGTTTTTTTTTTTTTTTCAACCTGGGTCAGTATGATGCAGGACTAGAAGTTATAATAAACAAAATCCCTCAATGATGAGTGGTCTTTGAAGACCATGGTTAGAACTTAGGATTGTGCTTCTCATGACTGCAAATGTACTTGTAGCTTAGGTGCAAAAAGGTAGGTCAGTGGGTAACTAACTACTGGGGACTGATTTTCCTGACACTGATGTTTTATAAGTGTCACCCAGAACTAGCATCTTCCCTTCCTTTTTACAAAATCCTTAGCTGAGATGAGAGGAGAAAAATGAGGGTCAGTAAAATGAGCAATAAAGTCATTCTATGAGCCAAGAGACAAATTCATGGGAAGACAGCTGAGACTAATTTTAGAAGGTCCTCCTAGGAGAAGCCAAAGCAGGGGACACACCTCAAAATAGAGCCCTGCATAGAACCACTCATAGCCAGACTGCAAGGCATGAACATGGGGATGGTCACTAGGGGTCAACAAATTCTGCTAAAGGGGATCCTTTTTATAAAATACACTCTTTCAGGACATTGTCAGACCTTCTGCTTATTGTCCTCAAAATATGTCCTTGATCCAGCTTGTTTTAAGTGTTTATGCAAAATAATCATATGTTTGAAAGTGTTAGATATTAATTTTGTATTTCTGTTTTGAAGGTATTCAAATATCAGGGACTGTCAGCACCTTCATTTCTTTTTTCCTAAAAAAAAAAAAATGCCAAAGCTGCACACATATGTTTATTGCAGCACTATTTACAATAGCAAAGACTTGTAACCAACCCAAATGCCCATCAATGATAGACTGGATAACAACAATGTGGCACATATACACCATGGAATACTATGCAGCCATTAAAAAAGATGAGTTCGTGTCCTTTGCAGGGACATGGATGAAGCTGGAAACCATCATTCTCAGCCAAGTAACACAAGAACAGAAAACCAAATACTGCATGCTCTCACTCATAAGTGGGTGCTGAACGATGAGAACACATGGACACAAGGAGGGGAACATCACATACTGGAGTCTGTTGAGGGGTGCGGGACTAGGGGAGGGATAGCATTAGGAGAAATACCTAATGTAGATGATGGGGTGATGGGTGCAGCAAATCACCATGGCACATGTATAACTATGTAACAAACCTGCACATTCTGCACATGTACCCCAGAACTTAAAGTATAATAAAAAAATTAAAAGACCCAAAAAAAGCCAATTTGATATATATTTTTTTAAATGCCGATGCTACTAGATCAAAAGTAATATACTGCTTTGTTTGTATGTGATATTTGGGGGGAAGAAAAGTCAAAATTCACATAACTGAAATTTTAATTAATCAATTCTAATACTCATTTTTAATGCTGAGCCATATACATGATCCGTAAACAGCTTCTAAACCTATCCATGTAATCACAGCTCAGGTTAGAAAGGTTGCCTGTGTAGATCTGGGTCATAGGATGAGCTCCCTAAGAGGGGCAGGAGGCTGCTGGAGGAGTGAACATCAAAAAGCCTCCTGCAGGGAAGCAGCACCAGCTGGAAAAACATGACACCAGATGCAATAATAATCATGAAGAGATGTAGGCCCCACAGCAGTCAAGGATTTTGTAAAAAGGAAGGGAAGATGCTAGTTCTGGGTGACACTTATAAAACACCAGTGTCAGGAAAATCAGTCCTCAGTAGTTAGCTAACCACTGACCTAGCTTTTTGCACCTAAGCTACAAGTACATTTGTAGTCATGGGAAGCACAATCCTAAGATCTAACCATGGTCTTCAAAAGACCACTCATCATTGAAGGAGTTTATTTATTATAACCAACCTGTGGAACTTCCACCTCCTTGGTGGATCTTAAAATTTCAGGAAAAAAAGTCATATTTACCTTCAAACCCAGAATTCAGAATGTGAATTCATAATATCACCATAAAACTCTGTTAAAATTCAGTTTTACCTTTGAAGAAATAATATAGGTTGATGACCAATCATGTAAGGTGCCTGAAATACAAACATATTTCTGGGAACTCACATTTTCCATAGAACCCGTCGGTGAAAACAACAGGTGAGCTCCTGCTTCCCAGCTTTGTACTAAGAATATTAGTTACCTTGTCTTACAGAAAAATATGATGTTTTGGGTTTGCATCCAAATAATCCAATGCAAGTAGTTAGCAAGGAACACAGCAAGTGGATTAGAGAATAAATAAAACAAGAATGGCTATGTTAAAGCTGGGTGATGGATACATGGGGGTTCATGTATGCTCTTCTTAGGTGTATTTTCAAGTTTTCCCTAATAAAAAGTGTAAAGTTATATTAAATGTTTAACTTAGGCTGGGCGCAGTGGCTCACTCTGTAATCTCAGCACTTTAGGAGGCTGAAGGCAGGCAGATCACTTGAGGTCAAGAGTTCAAGAGCAGCCTGGCCAACATGGTGAAACCCTGTCTCTACTAAAACTACTAAAAATTAGCCATGCGCAGTGGCATGCATCTGTAATTACAGCTACTTGAGAGGCTGAGGCAGGAGAATTGTTTGAATCTGGGAGGTGGAGGTTGCAATGTGCCAAGATAGTCTATACTCTAGCCTGGGTGACAGAGCAAGACCCCGTCTCAAAAATAAAAATAAAATAAATTTTTTAACTTAGCCTGTCTTTTTAATTACTATTTCAAAAACAATCAGTGAATATTGTAAAAAAAAAAATTAGGATAGTAAAGTCTAAAGAAGAAGCAAAAATTTTAGCCTGCATCACCTGTCCCATCACTCAAATACAAATATGCTAACCATGCCATTCCATAAATGTAAATTGATCAGCCCACCTAGTGGCCTCAGCTAGTCTTTAATGTCATGATTTTTCCCACTATTCACTGATAGTAATACTACCCCACATTTGTGGAAGTGAGAGATGAAAAAAAACAGCTACAAAACACATTATGCTATTTAACCACCTAGCAGTTCTGATAATTGCAAGGCAGGCCAATGGTAAACCAATGTAAGTAAATAGATATCTTAGAGTAATGTGTTTATCCTCTGAGTTGAATGAACTCTTTCACAGAATCAGGATATCATCAGATCAATTACTGTCTTCAGTAGTTTTGCAAAAAGCAAAGTGTCAAAGTGCTTTGAAAAGCACTGGTGAGCAATTAACTGCCACCTGCAGAAAAGAGCAACAGATGTAATTTCTTCAACTTAACCATAAAGCCAGTATGTCACATTTCAATACAGTTATATTGGTTAACTATTGCTTGGTAATAAGTCATCCCAAAACTTAGCAGCTTAAAACAACAAACATTTATTATCTTGCATCATTTCTAAGAATCAAGAATCAAGGAACAATTTTGGAGGGTGGTTCTGGCTCACAGTCTCTCAAAAAGTTGCAGTCAAGCTGGTATCCAGGGCTATAGTCATCTCAAGGATTAACTGGGGCTGGAGAATCCACTTCCAAGTTCAGTCACAAGGTTGTTAGCCAGCCTCGATTATTTGCTACAAGGGTTTTTCATAGGCTGAGTGTCCTTATGAAATGGCAGCTGGTTTCCCACAGGGTAAGTGATCAGACAGAAGCGGGAGAGAAAAGATAATTAAGAAAGGAAGTAAATGAGAGAGGGTCCATAATAGAAGCTTCAGTCATTTGTAATCTAGTCTTAAGAGTGACATACCATCATTTCTGTCTTATCCTGTTGGTCATTACAGATCAACCTTAGTAGGTTGCGGGAGGGGACAACAGAAGGATGTGAATTTCAAGAGGCAGAAATCACTGGGGACCATTTTAAAGACTGGCTACTACAGGTGGAATAAAAGAACAGAAATAACTTCTAAATGTTAGAGATAAGATACATGAAAACAGATTTGCAAGGATTGTCTTTAAAAGAAGTATAGTTGGACCCCAATCTATCTGAGGTGGTTTTGTTACTAAAGGCAAAAGAAAGGGAGCTAAATAATGACTTCCAATTATGTAAAACTTTCAGAATGCTTTAATGCTATAAATCTTTGAATATAAGAGCAGAGTACTCCCATCAAGCACTCAAGCCAGGGGCTTGCTTAGTTTATCTGTATTCATAGATTAGAGAAGAGCAATAGCAATGGCTGCTAAATTTTGTATTATCCCCACCATTCCCAGATGGGGTTATGTGTGCAAAGCTCAGCTCCTAGCTTCTAGTCCCACTCTTGGTAGACTTCAATCTGACATGGCACAAATACTCTAGCCTGGCTTTTTAATTTATTCTTAACCTTGACCATCTCAACCAAGGAATCATGGTAGAAGAGAAAAGAAATATAATATATGGTTTCTGCCCTCAACAACCTTAAAATCTCAACTCAAGAAGAAAATGATCTCCCATACCCACAACTGGAGGCTTTGGGGGCGGGGGGAACATAAGAAACTTTATACACTGACAGACCCTAGCTATCCCTACCACTCAGCTTATACAGAACATATTAAAAGTTATGTTTCAGTCTATATCTCTGTATTCATCTCTAAAACTACATTTAGGTAGTGCTTTCTAGCACAAATCATTTTGAAAATATTTTTGGGTTTCCTACTATACTATTAGAATGCAGATCATCAGTGCAGAACAAAATCCGACTTTGCTTGCAACCTCAATCCAATAACTTCATACTAATTGATGTGGGTAAACCACTGAAGTAGTAGATAAATTTCACAGTCCACCAGGAGAATCACATTTGTTCAACTATGATGTTTATCAGATTATAACAATAAATCATGAACTCTATTGGCAAGTATAGATTATCTCATCAAAATAGAGACTAGCCTGATTTAGTCTGCAATACTGTTTTGGTATAATTAAACAACTTCTTACTGCCTAAATTGGCTAAATACTTCATCGATCAGTGATTTGGTCCCTCAGAGATTGCTTCTATTATTTGTTTGACATAAACCTTTAGTAAGATTTCTTGGATGCTGCTCTCCCTCAGGTTACAATAATAGTAACTGCTGTTTCTGGGTAACCTTACTGTAATTTTCATGTCCAATGATGTCTCAATATAGATGTTCTTGAAGGAGAGTGAGTGATGCGGAGTTTCCAATTATGAATAAAACACATTAAATAAAAAGAGATTAATAGCATACTCAAAAGTAGCCCTAAAATGGTGCAAACTAAAGGATGATTATTTAGCTAGAAAAAGGGAAATATAAGTAACATCTTTTCACTTTCATAACCATTGTGAAAGAAATCATCTCTCTAATAATTTACTTGTTTGTAAAAGAGAAATATATGACCATTCATTCTGAGTCTAATAGTTGTCACTATCAATCTTTACCTCCTCTCAACCCAATAGTACTCTCAAGTCTGAGGCACAGGTTCCTTTTTGAGCTCTCTCTTGATGTTACCAGAACATATGGAATTATAGTGTTGTCAGGTGTTTTCTTGTTAAGATAATTCCTTGGTATATCTTCAAAGGAGGTTTTTTTTTTTTTGGTACTTTTCTAGGAGAAAGCCCCCCATGCAACATCATGCAAAAAATTAAAATAAAATCTTTGTTATCCCTTAACAGAGAATTAAATACTTTAGGATCAAGACATTGAGCCCCTTGGGCTTACTCTTTGAGTTATATTTACATGGTGAATTATGTGGGTCTTCTTTTTAGTTTCACTTTAGCAGACGCATTTCCTCCAGGGAAAGATGTTTTTGATCATAACAGTAGGTCTAATTCTTTTCTCATGTGTTTATTTTTGAGGAACTCCCACAGACTGGCTTGGCCTTAACCATAGATCGAAGTTTGTTCTGTATGATTTGTGTATGTGTGTGTGAGGCAGGGGGCAGTGATGGGAGGGTAGGAAATAAATCTTGTTTTATACCAACATGTAAGAGAAACCTCAAATACTCTCAGCCAAAGAATAAATGACTAATGTCACATTCTTTTTTACGAGCAAGTTTTGACAGGTCAGAATGGAGATACTAGGCACCTAAAAGGGGGTTGTAAGAGGTCAGACAGAGCAAATCTATATCTAGGATCAGTCATGAGTTCTTCTATCCACGTTCTGCCTAAGGGTACACCTCCCCCAGTAACTACAGAGAAATTTAAAATGAATATTTGCAAATACTTTTTCATCTCATGACTTCAACTAAATAAAACTCTTTTTATATTTTTAAATTTAAAAACTCTAATTTCAAATTACTCCCATAGTCAGGGGACTGTCTCTGATATCTAGACAAGGCTCCTATTTGTTTTTCACTTTCCAGTTCACCCTATAAATTCCTGCCATGCTGATAGCTCTGATGAAAACATTCAATACTACCATTATTGTCTTCTGGCATATACAGCTGTTCAAAATTTGCCCCAAATTACCTTCCAAGATTTTTCATGCACTATTCCCCTAACCAAAAGGGTTTCTTGCCAACGATTTTATTATGTAGAAAACACTTCCCCTGCTGCTGCCATTCATAATGCCTCCTCTTTTATCTAGATGTTATCTCCCCTACCCCCATACTCTTCTGTAATACTTCGTTTGGTTCACATGTTTGGTTCAAATCCACATGGCCTCTAGGGGTTTTATATTTTCTTATATTGTAGATGTTTATGCATACAGCTATATCTGCCATATGCTATAGTAACTACTAGAGGACAACAACCTTATCATAGGCAACTCTTTTATGTGCATAATCTCTGCAGGATACTGTTACCATTACTAATATTTAGCAAATGTTTGTGGAAGGAAAGAGTTGCAAAGGGTAGGGAGGCAAGCATTGCTGGCTTTTTAAAATCTAAATTTTGGCTGGGTGCAGTGGCTCATTCCTGTAATCCCAGCACTCTGGGAGGCCAAGGTGGGAGAATCATGAGGTCAGGAGTTTGAGACCAGCCTGGCCTACATGGTGAAACCCCATCTCTACCAAAAATACAAAAAAATTAGCTGGGTGTAATGGCACACACCTGTAATCCCAGCTATGTGGGAAGCTGAGGCAAGAGAATCACTGAACCTGGAAGGCAGATGTTGCAGTGAGCCGAGATCAAGCCACTGCACTCCAGCCTGTGCAACAGAGCAAGACTTTGTCTAAGGAAAAAAATATATATATAATTTTCATCAACCTCTAGGTCAGTGGTTCCCAATCCTGGTTGTTTATTTGAATCACTAGGGAATTATTTTTAAAGAGCAGTGCCACACCTAACACCCATTAGATTCATTTCTCTGGGAGATAGGAACCTAGCATCAATATGTATGTTTTAAAAGTTCTCCAGATAATCCTAACAAGCATTGGTTCAAAGTCTAGTTCCCAGACCAATGACATCAGCATCACTGGGAATTTGTAAGAAATGCAAATTCTCAGACCCTTCCCCGCATCTACTAAGTCAGAAATCCGGGAATGGGGCCTAGCAATATGTATTGGAACAAACCCCCCAGGTAATTTTTATGGACATTAAAGGTTGAGAATGATTGCTCTAGAATGTTAATGAAAGTAGGACAGGAGCAGTGTGTCCATAAGAAAATAACTTGAACAGATCCAAGATGGCCGAATAGGAACAGCTCTGGAGTGCAGTTCCCAGTGAGAATGCAGAGGGTGAGTGATCACTGCATTTCCAAACGAATTTTTACTGCTGACAGACCAGGAGATTCCCTGGCAGAAAAGAACCACAAGTGTCCACCATGGCTGTTTCAGCCAGCACAGAGTGTCTCTGCACAAAAACTCACAAAAACCTGTGTGGCCGTTTCAACAGGTGCCTGGAACACCTGGGAGACAGAGTTGCCCATTCAACTAAGAAAAGGGGGCTGAAATAGGGAGCCAGGTGATCTGGCTCTGCAGGTCCCCCCCGCCACAAAGACCAGCAATCTGAAACACTCTGGATTGAGAGTTTCACAGCAAGCATAGTTGGACCCAGGATGGTACAGCTCTGTGGGGGAAAGGGCATCTGCCATTACCAAGGCAGTCCACCACTACTGAGGCAGTCCACCATTACTGAGGCAGTCCAACATTACCAAGGCAATCCACCATTACTGAGGCAGTCCATCATTACAGAGACAGTCTGCCATTATTGAGGCAGACCGTCATTACTGAGGCAGTTCTAACTATAAACAAAACCGCAAGGAAGTTCACACAGCAGTTGGGCAGAGCCCACAACAGCTCAGCAATGCCTAAGCTGGCAGACTGTGACTAAGCTACCTCCTTGCTGGGCAGGGCATCTCTGAAAAAAGGCAGCAGCACGTCAGGAACTTATAAGTAAAGCTCCACCTTCCCAAGACAGAGCACTGAGGGAAAAAAAAGGTGGTATGAGTTCTGCTGCAGCAGACTTAAACATACCCGCCCAGAAGCTCTGAATGGAACAACGGAGCTCACAGCTCAGCACTTGAGCTCCTATAAGGGACAAACTCTCTCCTCAAGTGCTCCCCGACCCCTGTATATCCAAAGAGACACCTCATAAAGGAGATCTCAGGTTGACATCTGGCAGGTATCCTTCTGGGACAAAGATAACAGAAGAAGAAACTGGCAGCAACCCTTACTGTTCTGCAGCCACCACAGGTGATCCCCAGCTGGAGTGGACCTCCAGCAGTCCTACAGCAGAGGGGCCTGACTGTTAGAAGGAAAACTA
>CAUYQU010012615.1:0-77378 GCA_963574635.1 Cheracebus regulus | reverse complement strand
TAAACCTGTGAAATGCTATGCAATTGCTGGGGAGTGATTTACTTCCAGTTATGTGGTCACTTTTAAAATAGGTATAATGTGATACTGAGAAAAATGTATGTTTTGTGGATTTGTGGGAGGAGAGTTCTGTAAATATTTGTCTAGTTGTTCCAGGTCTGAGTTCAAGTCCTGGATATCCTTGTTGATTTTCTATCTCGTTGATCTATGTAATATTGACAGTGTAGTGTTAAAGTCTCCCACTATTATTGTGTGGGAGCCTAAGTCTCTTTGTAAGTCATTAGGAACTTGCCCTATGTATCTGGGTGCTCCTGTAATGGGTGTGTATATATTTAGGATCGTTAGCTCTTCTTGTTGCATTGATCCCTTCACCACCATGTAATGTCCCTCTTTGTTGCTTGTGTTCTTTGTTGTTTTAAAGTCTGTTTTATCAGAGATGAAAATCACAGCTTCTGGTAATGCTAACTGGCTGTTTTGCCCATTAGTTGATGTAGATTCTTCATTATGGTGATGCTCTTTACCTTTTGGTATGTTTTTGTAATGGCTGATATTGGTTGTTCCCGTCCATGTGTAGCTCTTGTTTTCTTTATACAATTAGTTAAGTTTTCCTTTGTATAGTATTTTACTATAAAATCTATATCTTTATAGGTCTTTATCACATTGTATTATAATTATGCATTTACTTATTGTTTTTTGCATGGTAATTAAACTCCTTGAAACAGAATACTTCCCTAACTTAGGATAATATTTGGTTCATTGTGTATGTTCAGTAAATATTTGTTGACCAGGGAAATAAAGCTTTGACATAAACTACTTTTATAAATCAAATATATATTTTTACATAAAACTCTTGGAGAAGAATTATAGCAATCTGTTATGCTACACATTTCCTTATAGTGTTTACTAACATAATCATATCATGGATTTCCCTTCCACAGAGTTTTAACCATTAAAGAAAAATTCTCTGAATCCTTATGCATAACTTTTTCCTATCAACAATAGTCACAAGCAGATTCAGATGATAAAGACAAGCCAGTACTTAATATAAAAGTAATCACAAGAACATTTTCCTGGAAGGATTTCAGTCACTAATGTTTTTCTTGACATATTAGGTCATTTTTCTAAAGAGTCCTCAATTTACACAAGTGCATATTTCCTTGCCTACAAAACTGATTTAATTGAGTCAGAGTAACTGCTTGTATTTGATGAGTTTCTTAATCTTAGTTTAAATTCTATATGTTATCTCTTCAATCTTTGTTTAAAATTCTCTATGTTACTTATATCTTCCAATCAAATTTCCTGGAATACTGTTGTTCTTTGAGAGTTATCTTTCAAGAAATTGGGGCCCTTAATTGTTACTGTATTATGCATCAACCAGCTCAGTAATAAATTAACGTCTTGTCAGATGTGAGTGTAAATAAAACATTGCATTCATATAGAAAAAGCCCCTTATTCCTAACATTTTGTAATATTTCTTGGCTTTAAGTTATTTTATTTACAGTTACAAATGTAGGGCTATGAATAATTGTGTAGTAGAATAGCCATTTTAGTGAAATTGAACCATCTCTTCAGGAAGGCAAATGATTGACATTTCCAGTGACCATCTTTTAAAAAAATGATTAAATCAATAAAATATTCTGTGACCCTATCTATGAATGTGAGCTATAAGAAAGAATGTAATGATTTAAACAAAGTGACACATTTACATTTTTTTTTTGAGACAGTCTCACTCCGTCTCCCAGGCTGATATGCAGTGGTGCAATCATGGGTCACTGCAACCTCAAATTCCTGGCCTCAAGTGATCCTCTTTCTTCAGCCTCCCAAATTGCTGTGATTATAAGAATGTGCCACTGCACACAGCCACATTTATCTTTAATAGCAATAATACATTTTAATATATTCTTTTTACCCATTTTACTAGCAATAAACATTCTTAATAAGAAAGTGTAAAGAAATTGAATTAGTTAACAAGTAGAGAGACTACAAATGACTAAAAAGAACAACAAAGCTATGCTGATTATTTGAAAATAGAGATAAATTGCATTGTCTTTATGAATAATGTGTCATTTCTTGTGTTATTAGTTTATACTATTTTTGCCAATGCCTAATTCAAAAATGTTTCATGAGTTCCTCATTCATGTAAGTACTCTGTTTTGTATTATAGGGTATTTAATTACCAATAAGAAATAAATACTATTTAGAATAAGTTCTATTTTAGAGATTATAGAAATGGTAATATCATTCGGTCTTAAAATAAAAACAAAGGATTTTTTTTTTTGCATTGGAAATTGGGAGATGACTTTTCTCTACCATTCTGCTGGATCCATTCTTTTCCAAAGCTTCATAGATGCAAGAATAACAATGTGCTAATTAAGAGTCATAAGCATATGTTTTCAGTATAAAAATTCAGTCCTAATACATATCAACCTCTAAGGGCACTTGACACAAATTATATTATTAGCACTAACGTTGACTTTGCATCTATTGCTCTTATTTATCATATTTTCCTCTTTGCACATAGAGAAGTTAAGCACAGTACAGCTGGTTAGATGAGTGTAAGTGAGTGTGTGTGTTTGTGTACATGACAAAGGAATATTATTTTAATATAGTTATCCTTTACATGAACATGGTCTCCTTCACAGGAGGACATTGAGTGAATTTGTAATGCATTAATACAGTATTAATAAACAGATTACTTCTTAACTAGACTTTTCTTTTTAACTTGTTACTTATTGTGCTCTCTTCTTCCTTGAATTTACTGAATTATTTTATTTCTAACTTGCTTATAGCACTAAGTACATCCTACAACACTTTATAATTAAGTATACAAATTATTAACTATGTACTTGATATAATAAGATTTAAGTAATATCCCTAGATACTGCCATCCAGTCCTCTAGATATGTCAGGTGTATTTTTTACACTGAAGATGCTCCAGTTAAATTTGTTGATTGTTATTTTTTAGGGTATTGGTCTCAAATTGATATGAACTTCCATTCTCTGGCAAACATGTCTGAGGTGCAATTCAGCCATGAGAAATATTCTTGTCTCTGAGATCAAGACTAAAGCCAAACTTAAATAATATTTTCTTTGACTTAGTCTTTCTATGAATCATGTTTCCATCTGACCATTTTGTGTTGAAAGAGGTAAAAAGGATACACTGGTCTACCTTACTGCACAGCCTCACTGGAAAATGAGTCTGAAAGAGATTAATGATACAAAGCATTTCAAAGTACCATCCCATTCGAAAACAACACCTAAGCCAAGCCAGAAAAATACTGCTCTCATTGAGCAGAACTCCCAGGCCTAATCTTAGAGAATAATTCTCAGGCCTTGAGTCAAGAGAGAAGTATTACTCTTTGGGCAGGATGAAAGGAGAAGAGGACTTGTATTCTCACTGAAGGCTAAAATACTTCAAAGTTTTCTATGATGTATAAAATTTTTCCTGTTCAGCTTCAATATCTGAGCACATAGATTTTCCCTGGAAAAGGAGATCATATTCTCAGAAACACTATGCCACACCTTATATACACCACCTTTCTAAACCTTGGCACTGTTCCTGTGATTCAACATAAGATCAATAGGATGGGTAACTCACCATCTCAAGAATGTATGTAATTGTTTTTTAGATGATACTCTAAAAACATAGGAAATTTATCAATACATTATTAAAATTAAGTATGCCTAAAGGACATAAACATTCAGGTAACGATGTATAATGTGGTTCAATTAACTTCTCAAATTATTCATAGGTGTAGCCAGATTTACCAGTGTAATAATGTATATCTTAAAATAAATTAGTCTATATAACTCAATTTTAATAATATAATCAATGCAAAATTTGTTCTAAATTTTAAATTTTAGCAATATGAGAACACTTTAGTCTTTTACAGAAAACAAAGTCCCCAAATATAACAAAAATATTAATAAATATTTCCTTTTATTTATATATTTCTTTTGCTGCTTATTCTGGCCAAGTTCTTTACAGTATGAGTAGTTTTGAACTTGCTTTTGAAGATTCATATATGTTTGATTCCCAAAACTGCAGAAGAATTTAGAAGAAAGGTAAAAGAAAGGCCAATAATTTGCGAGAACATTGGTGCAAAACTCCTAAACAAAGATTGCTATTCCAAAACCACTGATGTTTGTGTGTATGTGGTGTGTCTGGTGTGTATATTACACATTACATTATACAATATATGTATATATTTTCATGAATAATGTTAAGTTGTCAAAGTTGCATTAGTACTAGGTAATAAATAAGGGTAATTATTATATTAATAAAATAGGGAAAAGTCATATGGTCATTTTAATCAATGCAGAAATATAATTTAATAAAAGTTACCTATTTATAACCAAAAATCTTAGACAAGGAATAGAAGATCACTTTCTTAACTTAATAAAATATGATTAATAACAAATACAAAGGCAAAACAAAACAAAACAAAACATCATGAGTTGCAGGATTTTCCTCTGAATTAAGGTCTTTATTCTGAATGTGAGTTTTTGCTATAATCACATATATTTAACATTTGATCAGAATTTCCAGTCAGTATAAAGTAAGATAACTAGATAAATATGTATGTTTTGGAAATAATTACATAAATATGCCATTCTTGATAATTGGTATGATTTTTAATGTAGAAAAATGAAAAGAGAATATAGATTAACTATTGTAATTAACAAGTGAATTGGCAAGTTTCCTAAAAATAAACCAATTGTTTTTACATACAAATAAATAGAAAATGAAATTAATAAAAAATATACAACTTAACAAAAATTGAAATACAGAAGAATAAAACAAAACAAGTCGTATATATTTACATGTATAAATACAACTCTAAGTGGAGACAATTTCAAGGTAAGCTCCAACAAATAGAGAATTATGTCACATTTTTGGATTGGAAAAGTGGATGTAATTATATTAATTCTGCTCACATTTTCTTAATATGTGATGCAACCCTAAACAACATCTTAACAGATATTTTTGTGAAAATTTAAAGGGTTATTTGAAAATTTGTATTGAAATGCAGAGGTCAAAGTCTATCCCAAAAAATCCTGGAGAAGAACAACTATGGAGGACTGACATTCCTACATGTATAAATACAACTTTATGTGGAGACGATTTCAAAGGTAAATTGAAACTCTTCTTAGCAGTTTTCGAAGGGATTAAACTATAAATCTTTAATCACATCTGTATTAGTCTGTTTTTATACTGCTAAAAAGAGCTGCCTTAGACTGGGTAATCTATAAAGGAAAAAGGTTTAACTGACTCACAGTTCAGCATGACTGGGAGCCCTCAGAAAACTTACAATCATGGGGGAAGGTGAAGGAGAAGGAAGACATCTTTTTCACAAGACAGCATGAAGGAGAAGTGCTGAGCAAATAGAAAAGAGCACCTTATAAAACCTTCAGTTCTCATGGGAACTCACTCACTGTCATGAAAATAGCATGATGGAAATCACTCCCATGATTCAGTTACCTCCATTTGGTTTCTTTCTTGACATGTGAGGATTGTGGGGATTATGAGGGTTACTATTTAAAATGAGATAGTATTTCATCTATCTCATTTGGGTGGGGACACAAAGCCTAACCATATCAACATCCCACCTTCAAATAGTATTAAATACCTCCTTATGTGTAATACAGGAAACTTACCACTTTATGCTCCTAATTCTTCCCTCCTATATGTTGTATCATTGTTTTCATACATTTTACTGTTACATATGCTATACATAACACAGTATACTTTTACTATTTTTGTTTTATACAGTAATTTTAAAGCAATTAGAATAAATAACTTAAAATATATTTTTCCTTTGTTTTAACCATTTCCAAAGATTTTTATGTCTTTTTGCAAATCCAAGTTTCTGTCTGGTATTATGTTCCTTCTTCATGAAGAACTTAAATTTTTTTTTTAGTGAATATCTGCTGAAAATGGATTCTATCAGTTTCTTTGTTTTAAAATATCTTTATTTCATTTTTGAACGATATTTTTGCTGATAGTTTCAAGTTATTTTTCACTACTTTAAAGATGTCGTTGTGTTGTCTTCTGTCTTCATGTATACCTTGGGGAAAATATGTTTCACTGTCCCTTCCCAACACCTGAAGACTTTTTTTTGTTGGGGTGATGATTTGGGCAGGGGTCTATTTCTTATATGAATCAGTGGCTGCACTTATCCTTTACGAAGGCATCAACAAAGCAATGCTTCTTGTCTCTTACACTGTACCCAATCTCTGTCATGATCTTAGTGGATGTGTATGGAGAAGGACCTGCAAAGTGGGTATAAGCTCCCCTTATGTCATTGGCTCCCATAGTTTCTCTATTCTCATTCTAGCCAATGCTTAGACTCTAGAAATTTGTAAGGAAAAAAAAACCATAGATGGATTATCCTTCATTGTCCTGTTACATAGTTTCTAGCATGTTTTCCTACTATTGCACTCCTACAGATCAGCCAGAACTCAGGCTGTTTCTCCTTGGAGGGTCTTAGATTTCAGGTTACTTGGTTGCCCTGTAATATCTGCTCTAAAATGTCATCAGAGAACTTTTTCTTATAGTTAGATTTGGAATAATGCTATTTTTGGACGTCTACATCCTAGGCAAAAGATGGCTCTCTCAATCAACATCTTATTTATAATAAACAATACAAAGATCTCACAGTGTTTTACCTCTGAATGTTTTATTCTCTTCCTAGTTTATGTGCTATTATTTTCTACAATTACGTCTATCTCTTCTGGGGCCCCAAAACTAAATATTTTTATTATTGCTGTAGATAATTTATGTTTATTTAGATTCTCTAAAACTAAATGTTTACCACTTTGTTTATAAGTTATCTCACATATCAAACATTCTTTAGTTTCATTAAAGAATTTATTTATTTATTTATTTATTTTGACTTTCTAAATTACACTTTAAGTTCTTGGATATATGTGCAGAATGTGCAGGTTTGCTACATAGGTATACACATGCCATGGTGGTTTGCTGCACCCATCAACCTGTCATCTACATTAGGTATTTCTTCTAATGCTATCTCTCCCCTAGCCCCCCTACCCCTCAACTGGCCCCAGTGTGTGATGTTCCCCTCCTCGTATCCATGTATTCATTTCCCTATTGCTTGTTTTTGTCAGGTTTGTCAAAGATCAAATGGTTTTAGATGGTGGTCTTATTTCTGAGGCCTCTGTTCTGTTCCATTGGTCTATATATCTGTTTTAGTACCAGTACCATGCAGTTTTTCTTATTGTAGCCTTGTAGTATGTTTGAAGTCAGGTAATGTGATGCCTCCAGCTTTGTTCTTTTTGCTTAGAATTGTCTTGGCTATGTAGGCTCTTTTTTGGTTCCATATGAAATGCAAAGTAGTTTTTTTCTAATTCTGTGAAGAAAGTCAATGGTAGCTTGATGGGGATAACATTGAATATATAAATTACTTTGGGCAGTATGGCCATTTTCACAATATTGATTCTTCCTATGCATGAGCATGGAATGTTTTTCCATTGGTTTGTGTCCTCTCCTATTTCCTTGAACAGTGGATTGATTGTAGTTCTTCTTGAACAGGTCCTTCACATCTCTTGTAAGTTGTATTCCTAGGTATTTAATTCTCTTTGTAGCAATTGTGAATGGTAGTTAACTCATGATTTGGCTCTGTTTGTCTATTATTGGTGTGTAGGAATGCACATAAATAACAGTTACTTTTGCACATTGTGACTACTGCACATTAATTTTGTATCCTGAGACTTTGCTGAGGTTGCTTAACAGCTTAAGGAAATTTTGGGCTGAGACAATGCAGTCAATTCTAAATAGACAATCAGTTTCAGGACTATTTTCTATGTCATGAGTTTTTTGATAGTAAATACAGATTATTTTTATTTGAAACTTAATAGCGTTCATTATTTTTTATAGTTTTACAGTATACAATGGAAGGTTAAAATTATTTTCCTTGAACACTTTTAAAGATTCCACTGATTTATGGCTTCCATTGTTGTATCAAGAAGTTTGAGATCAGTCTAAATTCTTTTACTTATAGGCATGATACTGTGAAATATATATTTAGTCTTCATCTCTGTTTCCTGATAGACATGTAGCTCCTAAATTCCTTTGCATCTTCCAGAGTAATAAGAGTGTCTTTGGTATGCTAATGAGATGACTGATGAATGGCAGGTACTAGGTAACTTCAGGATGGAGACTGCTCAAAGGAAGGCCAAGGCATGATTAGAGGGTTAGGACTTTAGGACTTACCAGAGAGGGGAGGAGGCTGAATGTTAAGTGATTACTAATGATTGCTGATTTAATCAATCATGTCTATATAATGAAACTTCCATAAAATCACCAAATTACAGGATTCAAAGTGAACTTCCAGAAATCTGAACATATGGAGATTCCTGGAGAGTGGCATGCCTGGAGAGGACATGGAAGCTCCATTTCTCATCCCATATAACCTCACCCTATGCATCTCTTTATCTATGTCTCTTCCTATAACCATTATAATTAACCGGTAATCATAAGTAAGTCTTTCCCTGAGTTCTGTGATCTAGTTTGGCAAATTATTCGAAGCTGGGAGAGAGTTTGGGAACCCCAGTTTATAACAGGTAGGTTAAAAGCACAGTTAAAACACCATTTCTAATTTCTAATATCAGGTTAAAAGCACAGTTAAAAGTGCCTGCACTTGCAACTGGCACCTGAAGTCAGGGGGCTATCTTATGAGATTGATCCTCAAACTGTGGGTCGGTCTGACACTATCTGATGCTATCTCCAGGCAGATAGTGTCAAAATTGAATTGGAGGACACCCAGCTGGTGTCTGTGGAAGAACTGATTTGGTTGTTGGTGTGTAAATTCCCACATACTTTTTGATAACCAAAGGTCATAACCATTCTGTACTGATGGTGTTGTGAGAGTATACTTGGAAAAATGTTATTTCTATATCCTCAATTGGCAATCAATCTTTTGTTTCTGACTGTTTTAATGTATTTTCTTTACCTTTTTTCCCAACAGTTTTGCTAGTGTATATCTAGTTGTTGCTGCTGTTGTTTTTATCTTGCCTGGTATTAAATCCTGGGTATAAGAAATAATGTCTCTCACCAATTTTGCAAATTGATCTATCTCTTTATTATTTTAATTAGGTTTTTAACATTACCAGTACGGTATAGGACTATATAGATATAAGAGAGGGAATGTTTTATGTATAGCTTTTTAGTAGGTCACAATTTTGTATTCACAATACACAGTAAGAAAGAAAAATCACATATCACAAAATAAAGAGATGCCTGGAGGAGGAACAAATTTACCTCTGTGTTTACCTTTCTCAGGATGGTAGATTGCTTTCAGGCTGTATTCCCTATCATATGAAGGGATAGAGTACCAAGAGTGGAGATAGATTGAGTTTTCTTTCCTCTGAGATGGTAAGGGAAATACATTGTAAGCTAAGCTGGGGAGAAAATAACTCATTATTCATAGCATAGTGTCATACACTTGGTAGGCTTTCAACAGTATAATTGATGATGATGATGATGTGACAGTCTTATGTGTATTTCTCTTTAGTCCTTGACATTATAGCTTTCATTATTCTGCCTACATGTAACAAAGTAAACTAGAGAATCAGTCATATAAACTGGAATTTCAGAAGGAAAAAATATGTCAGATTTCAAAATAATAATTCTTTCCTTCTTCTGGATTTCTCCTTTATTCAAAACCACTCTCCCTGACAGCATTTCTCTTTATTATTCCTTTATAGAAATCATCCCTGATTGTAATGAGCTCTATCTCCAATTTTTTGTGACAGGCATCTGAGAATTATGGCACTAGCATTTACCCTCTTGTTCACTTCAAACTGTTCCTTCTGTTCTTGGAATAATTCAGAAGATACGATGTTTGAGCAAGGCAGGCTTAAAGGACACAGGCAGTTTCCATCGATGTCAGTGGTAGTGACCTCTTATTCTTGAAAGAAAGGCTTTTCCCTGTATACCATTTCTAATATCAGTATGGGCCCTCCTTAAAAGCTCAACAAGGAGAGGACTCGTAGAATTAAGGAATTTCAAAACTCACAAAGACCCTGAGATTTTACTCCAATCTTTTTATTTTATGTATTAGGAAACCAAGTCTACAAGAAATTCTATGTGCTCAAAGCCACATATTTATTGCATTACCAACATTCTTCTATACGTCATAAAAAGCCAATCAACACATCAATTTTATAAACAGTCCTATTCTTCAGCATAAATCAGTTTGTGTGAAGTGGTTTAATATAGAAAATACAATTTAGAGGCTGAATTTTTAAAAAGAGGAAGAAAAATGAGCCACCCAGCTTATTGCTGCCAATGGCCTACTTTGGTCAATGATAGGTAAGAAGCAGGGTCTGGTACTGACTCCCACTCAACCATTTCTCTCACAGCATTTGGCCTGGGCCTTTCTCAGGGAAACTGAATAGATCATAGACCTAGGGAAATTGTTTCTTACTTTTGTGGATTTGTCCGCATGAGTTTTTGAAAGATACAATCTATAAACATGGTACAATAAGACTTTTAAAAATTCTTTAGCAAATTTAAGCTCTTCGTATGGCATGTTTCTTTTCTATTTCTCTATCATCAATGTCTTAGAGATGGTAGGTTCCTATATTTTATGAAATAAAAAAATCAGATAAACTCCTTCAGAATGAGAATGAATACTTTGTAGTCCTAGTTTTGGGTACGTTTGTATTTCAAAGGAAAACTAGATGGAGAAACTTTCTATCTAAATAATAAAACTCCAAATGACAGTATTATAAGGCTGCTGGCTAAACTGCCTGTAGGGTCATCTAGGGCAGAAGGTTTCATTTTTGCTTCTGATTACTGCTAAATTATTGCCAATCTTTCAGAAATGATCATTGATTGTAGCCTTGAAAATATTGCTGTGTTTCGGCTTTCTGCTACGTCATTTAAAAAGTTAAAATTACTACCTTCATTTGTGGGACAGTTGATAACATACTCATCATTCCCTCTTACCTTTTAAATTATCAAGCACATTAATTTTAATTTATTTTTTATATTTTTCAGTTTTAGGCATCAGCTATTGATTTAGTTCTTTAATACTTCCACCATTCACACAAATACTGAACACTGGTATCTCCTCTCCCTTTCTCTCAGTACAGTTATAATTTTGGTTAGATTAATATTTAGTGTGTATATTTTGTAAGTATGTAAACACTATTCTCAACCAAGCCATAAAATATGCGATATTCCATTTCTTTTCTTGTGCAACTTATTAATGTTTTAATTTTTACTTTATTATTATTATTATTATTATTATTTTGGAGGCAGAGTCTCACTGTGTTGGCCAGGCTAGACTGCAATGGTTACAATCATGACTCACTGCAGACTCATGTTCTGGTCTCAAGTGATCCTCCCATCTCAGTTTCCCAAGGATCTTGGACCAAATGTGTGAGCTACCTTGCCTGGCTATTTTATATTTTTACTTTTTTGTAGAGATGGATCTCCCTATGTTGCCGGGGCTGATCTCAAACTCCTTGACTCAAGTGATCCTTCCAGCTTGGGAATCTCAAAATATTGGGATTACAGGCAGGAGCCACCACATTTGGCCTATTTTTTTCCCACTTTTAAAAAATTACCAATGTGGCTCTCTGTGTTCTTATTATGACTGTATCCCCAGACACCTTAGCAAATGCCCACTTAGACTTGACTAGGTGCCAAGTGATTTTCAGGTGCTTTACAAATATGAACTAATTATTATCCATTAAACAAAACCTTTGAGATAGGTAATATTATTATCTTCATTACATAACTAAGAAACGTGGTTAAATACCATGTCTGGGTCAAATTTGTGGTTGACAAGGACAATCTTTCAATGGAATATAAAGCCAAACGAGTTCAAAATTTAAATATTAAAGTAATTTTATGCAGAAATAAAATAAAATTTATTACAATTTTGAGAAAAATACACATTTTAACAATATTTAATTCTTTATGATTTTGTTATTTATTATACTGGGAAAACTTGAGCAACTAAATATAGAGTGAGAAAGTCAGAGGATTGAAGTATTCCATTCAATGGAATATTCTCTTTCTCTGGGTATTTCAGGAGCATAGAAATGAACTTCATGTAAGATTAGAGTTTCATTGAACTATTCTTGAATAGCTAAATATCTCATCACCTGGGAAATTTATACAGCTATTATTCTTTCATAGTAAAAGTAACATAAAACTAAACATCTGTTGACTTGTTTTGAGGGTTGAGATCACTCACTCTGTTATCAGTTTTTAACTACAAGAGTAGTAGAAATAATAGAGTAGATATCTACAAATCCACTCCAAAGATTAAGTAGATATTAACAATTTTCTATGGTTATTTCAGATCTCTCTTTATCTATCTCTCTCTGTATGTCTATAGCACTTGATGTAAAATTCAACACATAAAGTTGAAATCCAGCTTCTGTCTTGTCCAGAACTTTTCATCATTAATTTGAAGATATCCTTCAGTTTGGTGTCTTCACATACATAAAAATTCTATATTTTATTGTTTTATGTGGGTTTTAAAAATGTCCTATTGTATGGAATATACAGAGTTATAACTTCATTTTATTTGTGCAACATTATGATTTTGAGATCCATTTTGATTCCTATACTCTAGCTTATTAAACATAAATCTGTATATATAAAATTTCATTTTGTGATTAAATTATATTTAACTATTTTCTATTCTGATAAACATAGATTGCTTCCACTTTTTACATATAGGTAAGAGATGCAAGGGCATGATTTGGTGAAGAAAGGAATAGATCTTTGACAAAATGCCATGACAAATAACAAACCCACCTGGGATATAAAACAAAACATAAATACACACACGCGCACACACACACACACACACACACACTATCATGAAATAGGATTTCATGTAATAAGATTTCCTCCTTTTTTTATTTGTTCCACAAATATCTGAGAGCCTATCATTTTCAGGCACTATTTAAAGCACTTGGGATATGTCTTATTTTCTTATTTAGTCTGAGCTTTGATAACAAATTACTATAGACTGGGTGGCTTATAAACAACAGATATTTATTTCTTACAGTTCTGGAAGCTTGAAGTTCGACACCAGGATTCCAGCCTGATGGGGTTCTGGTGAAGGTTCTCTTCCAGGTCACAGACTGCCAACTTCTTATTGTGTCCTTACATGGTAGTAAGAGAGCAAGAGAGCTCTTTGAGTTCCCTTCTACAAGGGCACTGATCCTATTCATGAGGACTCCAGACTCATAACCTAATTATCTGTGAAAAACACCAACTCCCATACCATTCCACCAGGGGTTAGGTTTTCAACATATGTATCGTGGGAGGGGAACAAATTCAGCTTATAATGGGATATATTAGTTGATAATACAAAGATCTGGACTAAAGCCTAGCATTAAACTAGGAAGTTCATCTCTTAGAATTTCTGAGACATGGAAACCCCTTAACTTTTGGCCTTCTAGCTCCGCTAGTCATTGTAAGTGTTTGATAGTTTTACATTTTCAAGAGATATGGAAGCTTTATTTATTTTTATAATAAAAACATACCATTTGAAACGCCCTGAAACATAAAACTATCCAGTGATGTCTAGTGCATAGCAAAGAGGGAATTACGGGTAGAGAAAATGGCGATGTAAAGATGGCAAAGGTTACTGAATATATGCTGTGTCCTGGAAATTTCAAATACTACAGATTGGCTGAAGCAGAGGCGATATATACAAGGTTCTAATAGCAATGAGTTTGCAAACACAAATTGGGCAGCATTGTACAGTGTTGTTTTGATGATCAGTCTGGAGACTGGCTACTGGTAAAGAACATTTTTCTTCTTTGCCCTTAATCTCCCCCCTCCACAAAACAGGATCTCAGTCTGTCACCCAGGGTAGAGTGCAGTGGGGTGATCACAGCTCACTAAAGCCTCCAATCCAGGCTTCAAGCAATACTCCTACCTCAGTCTCCCGAGTGGCTGGGACTACAGGCACATGCCACCGTGCCTGGCCAATTTTTGTATTTCTTTGTAGAGATGGGTTTGGGCCATGTTGCCCTGGCTGATTTTGAACTCTCAGGCTCAAGTCACCCACCTGTCTCAGCTGCCCAAAGTGCTGGGATTACAGGTGTGAGGCACTGTGTCTGGCCCATTTCTTCTTAACAGTGGGTAAAATATTTCCATTCGTCAGTGTTGCTTAAGTTTCATTTCTCTGCATGAATTGTGCAAAGAGGTGAATATCATCCTTACACTCTAAGAATTAATAAAATTATGAAAACACTTTTAGCTAACTATAATAATTTTTGACTTCAGTTTACTCTAAAAAGTACATTAAACTGACAAATATTTATTTTCATACTGCTAAATTTCAAATGTTCCTATCATTCCATATGAAACTGGATCAAGATAGTACCAACAGCTTTATCCAGAAAAATAAAACTTTGATGATAGAATTTTCTTACGCAGATATGTACTCTTATGTCTTTTTTCCCAGAAAGAGTGAGAAAAAGAAACACAGAAAATATTAATTACCATTTTGTTATTTTAATAAACATTCATTAAGTGGCTGCCCAAATTCTATTAAAGACAATGTAAACTTACATTTTTCAACTTGTTGCTGACTCCTTCAGCCTAGTTATGTGGACAAATGTTTATTTTCACATTGCCTATGCTGGACACAAAGGAGCCCATTTCAGCCATCATAATTAAATAGAAAGTATTTGTCAATTATTATTGTCATTCGTATGGTTTGAACAATATTAATAAGCAAGAGACAGAAGACATCACATAAGAATGATTGTATTAATGGTCTACTAACCAGAAATGTAACTGCATTTGAAGTTCCATTAATGGTATTTTAGGGTCAAGTCATTAGATATTTCTCTGGGCAGAATCTATAAAGAGCATTAGTTTGTTAAGGAGACATCATAATTTGTATTTTCTGATATTCAGGCAGCAGATAGTGAACCCCCCTCTTAAGACAGTAGTTCTACTTTATGCTGACATTATTAAAATTTCTAGAGATGTTTATAGCAGAGAGAACTACAGTCAGTATGATGAGGACATAGGAAAGATACACCTGATAGAACAAACACATTGACAATGCAAGAATGGTTCAAACTACTAATGTGTTGTGACAGACAATCATAAATTTGAAACATTGTACATAAGCTAGAATGAAACAACCTCAATTCACAGTTAAATAATTATACAGAAATCATGAATAATTCTTAACCTAAAACACTCTTTGTATTTTGTTTTTATTTGTTGGATGGTCTATTTCAATTTGTTTTAGTTTTTATTTTTTCATAAAACTTCCTTGTACATAAAAGGTCCTGGTACATCTTTCTCTGCCATTCAGAAACAGCTTTATATAGAAGCTTTTCAGGGAAATCTAGTCTCTCTCAAACAGGTAATTTTAATAACCCAATTAGGTTGTCTGAGTGCTTCACTGTTACAATGATAGACAATATATAAACACCCAGGCTGTCACCTGAACACTCAGCATAGCCAAATTTGCATTTGAATGGTTGCCAGAATTTTTTTTTTCTTTTGAATTCACTGCATCATGCATTCTTTTAGTCTTTTGTAAAAGAAAAATCTGCAGCAACATTGCAGAAAGCCTTGTTAATTCATTTTTTAATGAATAACGCCCTTTGGCATTCTCTTTGATAGTCATGGTTTGCTGGAATGAACAGTGTACACTTCTCTTTTTGCATTACTACAGCCCTTTTCAAGCTTGAATATGCCTTGGGGTAAAAAAGAGGGTTATCCATTTGTACACAGGAGGGAAAGTACTTAGATGAATACTGAAATAGAGGTATTGGGGTGCATAATAAATTTGCTTAGTGGAGATTGAGGGCTAAATGAGTTTGCCCATGGAATAATATTTTCATAGAATGTATAGATCAAGGTTATTCTTTTACATAAAACATGACTTAAATAATTCAAATAGTTTTCCAAATAATATCGCGTAATGGCGATTTCCAAATTATGTTTATTTTTGATTTTTATATTCTTTAACCAGCCAAACTTTAACTTGTTTTAATAAATATTCATTGAGTGGATGTAGAGGTCCAGTTACTAAGCTAAGAAATGAGGATACAAGCAACATAAAAAGCAATCTCTTTAGGATTTATATCATATAAGAAGAGACAGACAAGTATCTAGCCAACCATGATTCAATGTGATAAGTGGCATAGTAGGAGACACATAGCAAGTACAATCATACTAAATGGGAAGAACAATTAATTTTGCATGGAGGGGCATCTGGACAGATTGTACAAAGCATGTGACATTTGAATTGAGAACTGAAACACTAGTTGGCTTGTGGCAGGTACAAGGCGATGTCAGAGCATTCCAACAAAGAGATCACTGCAGGCGAAATCACCGAGTCAGGGGAAATCTTGGGTAATGGCAAAGATGAAGATTAAAAAATGGCATGGAGAAGTACTGGGAAATAGCAAGAGATGAGGCTGGGAAAATAATATGTCAGAATTAGCTTCTACTTAAATTTGCTTATGTAGAAAAGATCTGACAATCTGGGGATTGTGGTGATCCAGGAACAATTTAAGTACATTTGTCAATTGTTTTGAAACAGCTGCCAATGAGAATTTGGAATCAAAACATGGCTTAAAATTAATTCCTGATTCTGGTATTTTCTGTCTGTATTTTTAGTTCTGGCCTACTCCAACAGTGGCATCAATATGAACTGCAGATATAAAAATTACATAAATACTTTAAAAGTGGATGAGATTAGATTTAAGTAATGGAAGATATCAGAGATACACTATTTACCAAGCACATATTATGTGAACCATGAACCAGTCCTTTGTGTGTTTTTTCTTGAATCTATTCTTTGCCTCCTCTGTGTGGGGCTCTTCTTAACAGAAGCCTGAACCAGTAGGTTAAATTTACCAGGTTCCTGTGGTAGCAGACTTAGTGGCTGGGTTAAAGCAATAGGAAGCAGTGGTGAGAGATGAAAGGGTAGAACTAAGGGGGAAGCCAGTGTATTTTTCCTCTTTTCTCTGGCAGGTCCTATATTCCCTCTTGGCTCCAGCTCTGAATAAACAGTCCTTAAGTGGTTCCTGTAGCCTTTGGCTTACCCACTTTCTAGTTGCCGGTGTTACCACCTTCATATTTTATAATACACTTAGAGTTTGCAATGTCTTCTTCTGGTGTTAATACTTTACTATCTCTAGTTTAGTTTCACAGCTCTTCTTTCTGTCTTAAGATGATAAGTTCTTTCTATCTTAAATATTTTAAGAGAAGTTTTTGTTTCCCTGAGTAAACACTGACTGATCCAACACCATAAACACTTATTCAAGACATTAGATTCACACAATTACTTTAGGCGGTGACTACTATTACGAATTCCTTACAAATGAACAAAAAATATATGGAAAAGAGGTCTGTAATTCTTGTCTCTTTTTTTGAATTCAAAACCAATGCTGCTCCACACTACAAAAAAATAAAAATGTCATTTTGCAATAACCCTTCCCAGGGGAGCAAAGGAAAGAGAAATACGAATAAAGGAATGCTTGAACTCTCAGCTGCTTTCACTTCTTTCCCTCGTTGTCAAGATGGATAGTAAGTGTCATACAACTCAGGTGTGACTCTTGCCTTTGCAATCTGCCTCAATAGCATTCATTTCCTCCCACTTCCATGCTAGAAATCAGAACAGAAGAACATTTTCTCTTATGAGTATAAGGTTTTAAGATGTCATTCATACCTCCATCTCTGTTGAAAGCTACCTGAATCAATATGTAAACATATTTTAAAACCCTGATAAAGTATTGGCATATAATCCAGTCTTTCTCCTAATATATAACGGTATGGTAAGAAAGCCAGTTTTAGTGCAGTCTATGTCTTCCAGTCTCAATAGAGTTATCTTGTCATTTAGAGCTAATTACATTCAGGCAACATTAAGTGACCCCTGCCTTCTCCTTTTGTAAACTAACTGTATATTTTTGTCTTTAATCCTAAACAAAAATTTGAAGTCATTAAAAAATCCTGAGAAAAACTGCTATACTTTGTTTTTACTTAGATATTTTATATAGTGTTCTCTTTCAACACAGTTTCCCACTTGCTGCTCAATGGTATAATTAAAACATCAAAATCACTTCTTTTATAATAGACAATATTCCTAGCAAGTTGCACTTAGAAGAAATAATATTTTTGGTAGTTAACAACAAATCTCTAATTCTTTATATCTCACTCCCCGTATTTAATACTACTGATCCTGTATTTTCTCTGTTTGACTTCTCTTTTAGTTTAACAATTTCAAAATAATAGTGGTATGTATTTTCTTTCTTTTGGCAAATCAGTAGACAAAATGTTTTTCACTGGCATCAAGTCTTGAAGCAGTGACTTTAAGGATATGTTTTTAACAAGAGATAGTCACTGGAAAAATAGCTATGTTTTAGATAGCCTGACTTTGCCATAAGCATTGATAGGCTTTTTATAACTTTTTTTTTCAGGGAACAGTAAACTTTAAAAAATGTCAAAAACCACTGATTTTAGTTCATAAGCCTCTTAAGCATTGAATTTTGTTGAATTGAAAGTCCTATAATTTTTGTTCATTAACAATTAGCTTTCTCAACATTAACTGTATCCCAAACTCTCTTGTGAGAATTAGATGTACATAGGAGACTAATCAATCATGAAGGAATAATTATTAGGTATGCATCAGTGTCATTCAGGTTTCAGTTAAGGTAACTTCAAACATTGGCAAAGGGTGGAGTATCAGCAGAAATGGAGGCCAAACAAAGAATGTCTAGTTGAAATTTGAAAAAAAGAAATGTGTCAAAATTTGATATAATTTCAGCATTTTGATTGAAATACTCTTTTAAATACTCATGTCAAGAAAGAGTCGTATGCAAGTGAGATTATATTAAATGAGGTCAAACAAACCACACTGGTATACAGAAAGGACCAATCAAGCAATATTACTTTTGGCGTCTTAATAACTTTTATCAAAAAATAAAGTCTCAGTCAGCTCCTTATAATTACATTAGAAATCTGTATATACATATGTTTATGTCTTACAGGTTGACAGGTTCAAATTAACATCCAATAGCTAACTTTGGATTTCAAAAAGTGATTAGAAGAAATGTCTTGTTTAGTTGAGATAATGAGTTATCACTCTAAGTATTTCTATGAGCCTATATTCTGCATACACAAGTACTTTACTGTTGTGTCTACATAGTACCTTTTAGATAATAATTTATTCAATGTGATGAAATATAAATGAATATGATTTTCCAACCACAGAGTAATCTATCTAATATTTACCATGGAGTAATGGAAGGATCTGTTGAGGTCTGAATAGTACCACATACTATATATGTTACATTAAACACGTAGTTTATACTCCTTGAACATATTTTCACTCTGAAGACCATCTAAAACAGCTAACATCAAAACACCATTAGAATATTTAAATGGTAATACAAGTTATGTTAATCAAAAGACTATTTCAAAATAGGTAATTCTTAATTTTTTAAAATTCATATTTTACCTTCTTAATGCAAAACATTTTCAACACATCAACACAAATAAATATTGTGTTCCACACTTTAAAATTATTAGATATTTCTGAATCACAACAAATAATATATTGTATTAATATTTGTTTAGAAGTAATATTTAATCTCAAAGGAATTATTTTTATGGCAACCTATGTCGACCATTATTTTTCAAAATAATATTCTTTTTTGTATAGTTTATACATGAATATTTAATAATAAGTTCTTGATGTTGCTATAGAGATAAGTATTAATTTTACAAAATAAATTGCATAATCATTTCAGATAGCTGTTATACTTACTTCTTATGAAGTATAGATTTTATACTTCATAGCATGTGAAGTATAGATTTTATACATTTCTGTGAAAACAGAGCCTAGAAAAATAATTGTGGGTAAGACTAGTAGAAGTGTAATCTCTCAGAAGGATTTCATTAAAGTAAATCAGGTATAATCTATTCGGTTTGCAGGATCTCCTTCAAACTTAAGCCAAGCTGGCTACAATCTTGAATATACTCCAAAACTAATAAAGATAACTGGTAAGTGTAGAGGAATTATGAGGAATCATGCAGTATATTTCATATGTAGTGTAATAATAACTAAAATGAGAACACTTAATGGTCATAATAATGAAAGTTATCTTTAGAATTCTCAGCTTTCTCACTTTGGAAAACAATCAGAACATCTATTCCTGTTGCAGAAAATGTTCTTTAATGTAAGTGTTGTCTGAGAGGAGGCTCTTTACCAACAAACAAAACTGAACTCATTCAAGACATTCTATATCAATATGTAGAAGGATAAATAGGATAAATGAGAAATAAACAGTTACTGTTTATGGAGTCCATGTTACAAACACTAACTTTAATTTATACAGAAAACTTTTAAATTTATAGGTTAACAAACTAAGTCACTACAGACTTGACAAGAAATTTTTCAGAGTTCAAACATTTAGAAAGTAGAAAAGATAGTCTTTAAACCTAGGCTGTCTAAACAAAGTTTGTACACTTAATCACCACTCGATACTGTCTCTATATTTCATGGGGTATTATTATATATTTTAGCTAGAAAGCTTCCTATTGATTATTTTAATGTACCAAGATAGGAGAAACTGACATTAATGATATCTGTGTGGTGAAGGAAAGAATAAAAGGAAAACAATACAATGTACCCCTAATAGTTTATTTTTTGACAGAAACTATGTCTAAACAAATGCAGTGATTAAACAGAAGCAATACTTATTTTCCTATTTTCAGGTAAATCTACAAATACCAAGTACCTTTTATATGTATGAAACTGTGCTAGATACACATGATCTGTGTTCAAGTTAATATATGTGTCATTATGACAGGACATATACATACACAATACAACAACAAACAGTACAAAGGAGGGTTAACTATAAGTACTCTAGAAGTTTAGAGAAAGTTACTCTTGCTGTATAATGATAGGTATAAATAAAGTAACTGTGAATTGACCTCAATAATGTGCTGTATTAAATAGGTAAAGAGGAGAGTAGTATTCTGGATGAGATGGCTGTGATTCCTAAGACAGATCTTAGCTTTTGACACATAGTAGATATGGAGAGACAAATTGAAGAGAGATGAAGAACAATAGGCTACTGTGCAATGTCTGGCACATAAAACCAATCAATAAACATTTATTGAATTATAGTGTCAAATAACTACACTAAATATTTCAAAGCAGATTCCACTGGGATGGGCACTAGGTGTGAGCCCATGCATGGTTCCACCTGATGGAAAAGGAGACCTGAGAATGTATAGGTTGTGATCAGCCCTAGGAAAGGTATAAAGAAGGCCAAATCAACATCTTTAATATGTTAGTAATGAAGAATTGCTAATGTTTTAGATCAGATAAATTGAAAGATGAATATCATATTTTAAAACATAAGAATTTGTAATTAATTTTCTTTTCACTCTCTCTCATTTTATTTTTTTTTTAGATGGAGTCTCGCTCTGTCACCCAGGCTGGAGTACAGTGGCACAATCTCGATTCACTGCAACCTCTGCCTCTCGGGTTCAAGCAATTCTCCTGCCTCAGCCTCCCCAGTCGCTGGGAATACGGAGGCACACCGCCATGCCCAGCTAACTTTTTGTATTTTTAGTAGAAACAGCGTTTCACCATGTTGGCAAGGCTGGTCTCAAACTCCTGACTTCAGGTGATCTGCCAGCCTTGGTCTCCCAAAGTTCTGGTATTGCAGGTGTGAGCTGCTGCGCTAAGCCAGTGTTTAATTTCATATTAAAGCACTCATTTGAGACGTTTTTTGAAATTTGTGGAGTTTTTTGAAAGCTCAGAAACATTTCTCAAAATAACTATAGGCATTTTCACAAAAAATTCCTATTAAAATTCAGAAGGTCGTGGACATTTAGAGCCCAGGCTAGGACAGAATATATTTGATAGGAACTGAAGTAGAGAGATGACATCAGAGGCTGTAGTAAAGCAGATATGAGCTGATAAATTATTGATTAGGGTTGTAAAAGTAAGAATGAACAGACATAAATGAGTGTGAGATTCAAAAAAGAAGGGTCTACAATACTGCTTTTTTTGTGTGTTGTTGTTTTTTAATGAAGTTTACATTTCAAATCTAATTCATATTATGGTTTAGCCAGTGTGTTTTCATCCCATCTACTGAGTAATCTCATGCTCATTAACAAGCAGAACTTTAGGTATCATTTATCATATCAAACAAATCGAGAAATAGTTCTAGCAGTTTTTTTAAAGTGTAAGAAAATTGGAGCACATATTAATTTAATTTGTATAATTTCAACATTTCTAACATCAAAAATCATGACCTCTTCACTTATACTCCACTGCCTACAGGCTGACACACCTATTTGGTGCTCAATTAGGCCACATAATTTTTTATTCAAAGATAACTAGAAAGTTGATGATAGGGGTATGTGGTAGAAAGAAAAGACATTGAGTCCACACCATTATTTAAACTTAGATTGTGTAGTCTGGAAAACAGAATCATGTTGGATGGTTTTAAAAAGAAATAGATATATTTTATCTCTTGACATTATAATATGCTATATGCAATATTTTAATGATATATACAAATATACTTTTTAGGTTACTGATAATTTATAAGTCCTGTAAATTTTATTGTTTATGCTAATAATGCTAAATGTCAACTAGTTTCTCTTTTATGGATGAATTACTCTTTTACCTCAAGAAAATCGGAATTGATGCTAGCTATATATTTTCAGTATTATTTCTGAAAACTTAAACTGTATTCATTTTCTATTGTTGAGTAACAGATTGTAAAGAAAAAAAAGCATTGAAAGCAGTGCAAATTTGTTATCTCAAAGTTTTTGTAGGTTACAAATCTAGGCAAGATGTGGCTTCAGGGTACCATCAGGCTTTCATCAGGGTGCTGGCTGAGGCTGTAGTTGTCATCTGGGACATGAAGTCCTCTAGCAACCTTATTGGTTATTGATAGAATAACCAATTCTTTGTGATTATTAGTAGATTAATGATTACCTTGTGATTGTAGGATGAGTTTTCATATTCTCAGTAGCTATAAACAAGGGACAACTCTCAGCTCCTAGAGGCCGACTTCCATTTGTGGCTATAGGCAATTTGTAACAACCAGAGCACAGTTCTTTGACATCCTCCTCTGTGACCAGACAGAGAAAACTCCCTGCTTTTAAAGAGCTCATGTAATTAGGTCAGGCCTACCCAGATAATTTCCCTGTCTTAAAGTCAACTGTTTTGGGACATTACTTTTATCTTCAAAATTCCTTCAAGCAGTACCTAAATTATCATCTGATTGAAAAACTGAGAGAAAAAGAGTGCCCGGCAGGGCCTGAGAATTCTGGGATAGTGCATCTTAGAATGCTGCCTTCTATGCTAATTAAAACAATGACGGCGTAATAAAGTAAATGAAGACGTGCAATAATCTTCCCTAAGAAATCACCTACTAACTAGTCTATTAATGCCTATCTCATTTTAATAAAATTATTTAGTATTTTCTTTCTTTCCCCAAAAATCAGCTTTATGAGGAGAGCAATTGGTGTTATATATTAAGTATTCTCAATTAGCACAGTTCCTGGGAGGTAAAAGCAGTCAACATAAATTAATGGAAATCATGCTTGATACCAATAATTTCAAAATAGTCAAAACACTTATGCAGGCATTTCACTATGGACAATCCATCTTTTCTTGAGGAGATGGTTTTATGGAAAGTGTAACAATCCAAACATGCAGCAAGTTTTACCCATATTCAATGGTATTTGGCATAAGAAAAGCAGACCCTATACTCTTTGTGCAGTCACTTCCTGGCATTTTGTGCTTTAATTTTAGAATAGCTTTTTCTGACTAAGGAAGCATTTAGATATGTTTTTTAAAATGTCAACAGTACAAGAGAAAATGTCATGTCTGCTTTTAATGCTTCCCCCTACTTTATTCCTAACATCTAGAAAAGACCCACAAAAGCAGGCAAGAGATAAAAGGGAGAGGTGGCTTTGAGCCGTCTCCATTCTTCCCTCTAACATGGGCCTGTCATTGCCACGGCTTCACAGAACATGTGTCAAAATGTTACTATGTCAACAGTTCTATCACCATTTGCCCCTAATCGTTACCTTTTCTTCACTTGGAAAAGTGGACAAACAAGTGGAAAATGTTGCAACATAAAAACCAACACTTATTAACATCTTCGTTCAATTATCTGTCACTGCATAGAAATATAATTCCAAAGACAGATAAATGATAATTTCTAAAGTGCGGTTCACTAAGCAATACTGAAAATCGGAAAAATAAAGGGAATTTTTTTTTTACATTCACCTATTTTCTAACATTATTCTTTTTATTTCTAAGTACAAATAAGCAAATATCTCAATAGAAAACTCTCTTGTACAGGTATTTTTTTCTTCTTCCTATCCGAAGACTTTTTACCTTCTAGAAATCAAAATTTGAATAAAACGAGACCTATTCCTGTTGCAGATAAGAAATTTCACTCCAAACTTGTATACAGTCTTCAGTCTTACTGTAGTTCTGGGGTAACAATAAAGCGTGATTTTTAAATGTTTTTATTCATTTATAGGTTTCTTATGAGATGAAGTCTCACTCTTTCCCCCAGGCTGGAGCAGTCTGGAGTGCCGTGGCATGATCATGGCTCACTGAAACCTCTGGATCCTGGGTTCAAGCGATTGCCTTGCTTCAGCTGCTCCAGAAGCTGGGATTGCAGGTTCTCACCAGAACACCTGGCTAATAAAGCATGACTTTACAATTCTAATTTATTTCATCAATCTGGTGGGAATTTGAGAAATTTTGATCAAATAGTGAAAATAAATATCTCTAAATCTTAAATTTGAATGTGAAGCACTTTCTCAAGCTATTTAAGAAAATGCTTTAAATTTCTGATTAGGATACAACATCCATTTCCATGAAACAATACCAAGTAACTTTAAAAAACTTTTGATCCAAATGCTTGATGATAAAATAAAAATGTCATTTATTTTGTCTATTTTATTTTTAATAGTACTTTTACACTGTAGGATATACGAGTTTTTCCATTTTATGTTGTGAGTAAAGGTAGAATAATTAATATTAGAATGAGATTAAAGCATTTATAAAAATAAAATAGGATTACATTTTCCTAGATGTAATTATGACTTTTATTTTGAAGTGTAGAAACATCACAACCTTCTCTGGCTGTGAATAATTACAAGATCATACTAACAAGCCCATTTAAAAAGTAGATTAGTTTGAAAATAGACACTTTTTCTCTGCATCAGAGATAGAAATAAACACTTTTGTTGCTACAGTCACAAATCAAGGGGACAAATGAGAACTGTAAAGAAGAAATAACTAAAGGAGCATAATACAAAGAGTATGACAATAAATAAATAAGAATGTTTAATAATTTTAAAAGATTATGATTGCATATTACAACAAACCAGATTCTATATTACCTTTGGAAATGCTAGAGAGAACAGTGTGGTCTCTTCTGGCCATGCTAATTAGCTCTATCAATACCTACTCTAGGCAGCTGGCACTCTCTTGCTTGGGGAATAGCCAGCCTCCTCTTCATCTAGTAAGTGCTGTAGATGGTTCCACTGAATCCTATCTCAGCTGAGTGATTTTCATCTCTTATCTTTGGAGAAGATAAATAAATCAATTCATCCAGAAGCAGCTTCGGTCTGTGTGTTCATTCCCTTCCTTATAGTCATACGGACTGGCATCTTCTAACTTTAGCTACAGAGACAGAAAATGAATGTCAAATAAAAAAATATCCTTAAGTGGGTCAAAATGTCTGAGTGGTGGCAGATGTTTCTAACTGTATGACCAATTTTAAGCAAAAGCTTATGTTTTTTAAACATATGCTACAAACATATTGAACCAAGGGGGAAAAAACACCCTCAAAACCCTGCATAAGTGGCTCATCTTTAGACTCAAACACCTAAATCCAGGTAGACATAGTTGTCATGTATTACTTCAGCCTGAAACTGAAATGACGTAAACATATCTATCAAACTGGCAAAACTTATACTATTGCTAGCATAACTAACTTTTCCAAACTGGGAATTACTGAATGATAGAAGAAAACATTTGGCAACATATAACAAGGAAATGGCATGATTAAACTCTTTGAAAAAACAAATTGAAATATAGTTTTTTATTGACATTTAATGTAATGTATAGAAAGCAAAGTTTCATTTTTGGTCAATTTGCCTTCCATATTCTTTCTGAGAAATTTTACTTAATTTTTAATATCAGTATCAATTTTATAATTACTACTCTCCAAATTTTAATGTTTTTCTTGTAATAGTTCCACTTCTATTTCCAATAATGTTGAAACCTTAGTTTGCTATTTTTGTCAATCCTCCAAAACCTGCTGTTTTTGTTTTAGGGAAGATTGATAACCTCTAAAACCAGGAATTCCACAGTTCACTGGAAGAGACAGATACTTGATAATTATTATGTAATTTTGTGAGTGTTATGGGAATTTGAGGAAAAGGTAAATTAAAAAGCACAATAAATGCATTGAGGAGAAACTCTAAAGTCATATGAATCCAATTTTATAACTTCAAGTTAAAATGATTCTTGACTTCCACATTGTTAATACAATAATATCCACATCCTTTAGTATGACATTGAATGACTCCACAATATTCTCTCAACCAAGCAGGCCAGCATCATACCCATCAGTTTCCTTGCCCACCCATCTTTTTTTTATGCCAACTACATTAATATGGTTATTATTTCCATAACATATCATGATATTTCTTGTACTTTTGTATAGATCATAACATATCCTAAAATGCTTTTATCTAGCAGTTGGAGTTAGTGGATATTTTGTTAATATCCAGTTCAAATAGTTCTTCTATGATTATTTCAACCTTTCAAGGCAAGAGATAGCTTAAATAATGTTATTATTCCATTTTTCTTACCCCCCACCACACACATGTGAGTGCACACACACACACACACACACACAGAGGCATGTATTGCTTAATGACAGAGATATGTTCCAAAAATTCACTGTTAGGAAATCTCATCATTATTTGGACCTCATAGTGTGTATTTCCACAAACCTAAATTGTACAGCCAGCTACATACTCAGTCTATATTACATAGCATATTGTTTCTAGGCTACAAACATGTCCAGCATGTTATTGTACAGAGTATTGTAGGCAATTGTAACACAATATTATTTGTGTATCTAAAGATATTTAAACTTAGAAATGCTAAACTAAAAATGTGATATTATGGTTTGAAGTCAGGTAGTGTGATACCTCCAGCTTTGTTCTTTTTGCTTAGGATTGTCTTGGCTATACGGGCTCTACTTAAGGTTCCATATAAACTTAAAGTAAGTTTTTCTAATTCTATGAAGAAAGTCAATAGTAGCTTGATGGGGACAAAATTGAATCAATAAATTACTTTGGACAGTATGGTCATTTTCACGATATTGATCTTTCCTATCCATGAGCATGGAAGTTTTTTTTCTTCTCTTATTTCTTTGAGCAGTGGTCTACAGCTCTCCTTAAAGAGGTCTTTCACATCCCCTGTAAGTTGTATTCCTGGATATTTTATTCTCTTTGTAGCAATTATGAATGGGAGTTCACTGATTATTTGACTGTTTGCCTATTGTTAGTGTGTAGCAATGATTGTGATTGTTACACACTGATTTTGTATCCTGAGACTTTGCTAAAGTTGCTTATCAGCTTAAGGAGATTTTAGGCTGAGACGATGGGATTCTCTATATACACAATCATGTAATCTGCAAACAGAGACAATATGCCTTCCTCTTTTTCTATGAGAATATCCTTTATTTCTTTATCTTGCCTGATTGCCCTGGCCAGAACTTCCAGTATTAAGTTGAATACGGCTGGTGAGCGAGGGCATCCTTGTCTTGTGCCAGTTTGCAAAGAGAAGGCTTCCAACTTTGCCCATTCAGTATGATCTTGGCAGTGTGTCATAAATAGCTCTTATTTTGAGATATGTTTCATCAGTACTTGGCTTATTGAAGGTTTTTAGCATGAAGGGGTGTTGAATTTTATTGAAGGTCTTTTCTGTATCTATTGAGATAATCATGTGGTTTTTGTCATTGGTTCTGTTTATGTGATGGATTACGTTTATTGATTTGCATATGTTGAGCTAGGCATGCATCCCAAAAATGAAGCCAGCTTGATCATGGTGGATAAGCTTTTTGATGTGCTGCTGGATTCCGTTTGCCAGCATTTTATTGAGGATGTTCACATAGATGTTTATCAGGGATATTGGCGTGAAATTTTCTTTTTATGTTGTGTCTCTGCCAGGTTTTGGTATCACGATGATGCTGGCCTCTTAAAATATGAACAGAAACTTCTCAAAAGAGGACATTTTTGCAGCTAACAAATTTATGAAAAAAGTTCATCATCACTGGTCATTAGAGAAATGCAAATCAAAACCACAATTAGATAACGTCTCACGCCAGTTAGAATGGCAGACATCAAAACGTCAGGAAACAACAGATGCTGGAGAGGATGTGGAGAATAGGAATGCTTTTACACTGTTGGTGGGAATGTAAATTAGTTCAACCATTGTGGAAGACAGTGTGGTGATTCCTCACAGATCTAGAACCAGAAATACCATTTGTCCGAGCAATCCCATTACTGGGTATATACTGAAAGGATTATCAATCATTCTACTGTAAAGACACGTGTACATGTATGTTCACTGCAGCACTATTTACAATCGCAAAGACTTGGAACTCACCCAAATGCCCATCAATGATAGACTGGATAAAGAAAATGTGGCACATATACACCATGGAAAATGATGTAGCCATTAAAAAAAGGATAGTTCATGTCCTTTGCAGAGACATGGATGAAGCTGGAAACCATCATTCTGAGCAAACTAACACAGGAACAGAAAACCAAACACTACATGTTTTCACTTATAAGTGAGAGTTAAACAATGAGAGCACATGGACAGAGGGAGGGGAACATCACACACCGGGGCCTGTCAGTGGGGTGGAGGCCTAGCAGAGGGATAGCATTAGGAGAAACACCAAATGTAGAGGACAAGTTGATAGGTGCAGCAGACCACCATGGCACGTGTATACCTGCACATTCTGCACGTATATCCCAGACCTTACAGTATAATAAAATAAAAATGATATTATAATCTTATGAGACCACTATTGTATATCTGGTCTGTTGTTGAGCAAAATGCCATGCTTTGATACAAGACTGTACATGTGAATAATGTATTTTAATAGACCTTGCCATATTTAAAGAAATTGTTGCAGAATTAGACACAGAATTTGAGCTGTAAACTCTTTGATTTGCATAAAACAGTATTTCTTAGCGTGGAATATCTGCTGTGTAATTGTTCACTAATTTTGATATACCTTTTATTTACAAGCAATGCATGCTCATAGTCAAGGTATTTTTGAAAAACATACAAGTAAATATAAATGGTTCATTGAACAACAGTGTGCTTGTATGTGTGTGTAAATTTAAATGTAATCACAACACAACTTACTTTGTCTCTCACTTTCATTTCAAGCTTCTCAGTAGGATAAAATTTCCCCTTTCCTCTGAAAAAAACGTCTGCCTTCTCTGGTCACTTATTTAATCACCTCCTATATTCTGAACTCAGCTCTCCAAAATTATGAGGGAGAAGAAGTCACAGAATAAAGAAGTTCTTCCTTATGTCATGTGCTTCTTATTTCCAAGCTAGCTTTGTACTCCGGACTCGGCTGGTCTTGAAACCAGAGCATTCTCATGAGCACTTTCCTGGATCCTTAGAGTCTCCCCACTGGAATCCTTGAATTTTAAGTATCCAGAGGATGCTACTGGTTTTCAGTAGTTCATTACTACAGAATCTTTCCATTGATCTTTCAGAAATGACCCCAGACTGAAAATTGCTTTGAATAGTTGCATTCTGACACCTTGCATTGAACTTCATATAATCTATGTTATGATTCCATATTGGAAAATTCCAATTAAACATTATATCATATATAAGAAAGAAAATAAAATTGATTTCTAGTGCCAAATGCCCTACACAGAAATAACAATTCTATATAGGTTTACACATACTTTCCTAATATTTTTAGGTATGTAGAAACATATGTGTACACACATACATGCACACACACACTAATGCAAATGCATGTGTATGCATATGCCTGTGTATTGTATGTGTATATATAGATATACATATGTGCAAATATATAATGTATATGTATATATGCAATGAATATGTGTGTACATACATACATCAGTATGTATATATATGTATGTATTTCCACATATAGACATACATAGACATTTGCAACTTGCTTTAATCACGTAGAATTTGTGGACATTTTTCCAAATCTAAGTATTAATTTACTTGGGCTGGTGCCTGTTACAGTTACTTTTTTTCTACTTTTAAAATTTTTTTGATGGGGATATGAATCTATAAATTACTTTGGGCAGTATGGCCATTTTCACAATACTTATTCTTTCTAGCCATGAGCATGGAATCTTTTTCTATCTGTTTGTATCTTCTCTTATTTCCTTGAGCAGTGGTTTGTAGTTTCTTGAAGAGGTCCTTCACATTCCTTGTTAGTTGTATTCCTAGATATTTTATTCTCTTTGTAGCAATTGTGAATAGGAGTTCTCTGTCATAATTTGGCTCTCTGTTTGTCTATTATTGGTGTATAGGAATGCTTGTGATTTTTGCACATTGATTTTGTATCCTGAGACTTTGCTGAAGTTGCTTATCATCTTAAGGAGATTTTTGGGCTGAGATGATGGGGTCTCTAAATATGCGATCATGTTGTCTGCAAATAGACAATTTGACTTCCTCTTTTCCTGATCGAATATCCTTTATTTCTTTTGCTTGCCAGATTACCCTGGTGAGAACTTCCAATACTATATTTCATAGGAGTAGTGAGAGAGGGCATCCTTGTCTTGTGCCAGTTTTCAAAGGGAATGCTTCTAGTTTTTGCCCATTCAGTAGGAAATTGTCTGTGGGTTTGTAATAAATTACTCTCATTATTTTGAGAAACAATCCATCAATAACTAGTTTATTGAGAGTTTTTAGCATAAAAGCCTGTTGAATTTTGTCAAAGGTCTTCTCTGCATCTATTGAGATAATCATGTGGTTTCTATCTTTGGTTCTGTTTATGTGATGGATTACATTTACAGATTTGTGTATGTTGAACCAGCCTTGCATCCTAGGGATGAAGCCAATTTGACCGTGATGGATAAGATTTTTGATGTGCTTTTGGAAGTAAACATTAAAAACAGACCATCTGTTATGTAGTCAAACCTTGAGTGACCTGCATAATTAGGAATCACCACAGCCCATGTGGACAGACCATGACAGCTTTGTTAAGGAGCTCTAATGGGCAGAGCATGGTGGCTCATGCCTGTGATCTTAACACTTTCGAAGACTGAGATGGAAGGATGCCTTGAGGCCGAGACTTTGAGACCAGCCAAGCCAGCTTAGCAAGCCCCATCTCAAAACAAAACAAAACAAAAAAACAGGAGCACTAATGAATGACTTTGACTGTTACTCTCCTCTGCATAGAAAGGAAAACAAAGTTAATACAATATATATTGCTACATCTTCTGAGTGGCCCCACTGTTCAGAGATGGTGTTAACAACCCTATGCACCATTTTTTATCTCTTTCAATTGCTTATGTTGGCATTGAATAGCATACCATCTTGTTCGAATGAAGATTTTGATCATTTGCATATTACACAACACTGTATAAAATATCTTTCTATGCATACACACACATACATACTCACGGATATATAATATGTTTTGTATTTTAAAAGCTGATTGCAGGATTTTGACAAAATACATCCATATGTGAATCATGTAAAAATCGTCATTTCAGATAATTTAAATGTCTTTGTTAACATTTTGATATGTTTTCCCCGTGTTAATAGATAAAATTCATACAGCTAATTACTGCTTCAATTGAAATCATTTGGGATTTATAAATTTCTGTGCTATGTTTTAAACAGTACTGAGCTCTTAGATCATCTCTTAGGGTTGCTATTACAAATAGGTGAAAGTCTTCTTCACACTTTTTTGAACTCATGTATTTTTCAACATTTAAAAAACGTATAACTAAATAAAGAAATTGTACTGGCTTTAATTTGGGCATATTTTACTAGATTAAAAAAATTTTATAAGTCTTTGACTTTTCTTATGTCTTAATTTGTGAATGTTTTAATCTCTCTTCCATAACTCTCTAGTTACCTCCCCTACCTTCTGATATTTCCCAGCCTTGTTTTCAGTCAGTCTATTAACTTTGTTTCTATTTTTACATATTTTTTTCTCTTACATTGCTGTTTCTATATAGTTGGCAGTTTCTGGGTCTACTGTAACCCCTGCCAAGGAAGACAGCTTCTTTCATTTGCTTTTGGGTTCAATATCATCCTTTTGTATGAGACAAAATTCACCCTGTATTTTATCCAAGTTTCCAACAATCAGCACACACAAATAAGCAACACACACACACACACACACACACACACACACACACACACACACAGTGAAAGAGAGAGAGAGAGAGAGTCATCTAGCCTATTCCACTTAATCATTCCCCACAATGTACCGTTTCCCCTACTACTAGCATAGGTAACTCTTCTGCAAACCCCCAGACATCTCAGTGCCTTCTGATACAGGTACTCCATAATCATCAAACCCCCTTTATTCTCATCCTCTAACATGTATAACTGTTCACTTTCTTGGCTTACAATGATCTAGAATCTACTCTCAAGATTAGCACTTACTCCCTCACATATTATATTTTTTAGATGTAGAAGTTAGGAGTAGTGTCTCTTTGTTTCCCTTTGTTGCTTCTAGTCTGTTGTTCATTCACTTCTTTGTAAACCATGTTCCTTTCGAGCCTCTCTTTCTGGCTCTCCCGTCTACTCTTTTTATTTGTTACTTTTAGTCCTTGCAATTGCTTTTGTCTTCCTCTGCACCACAGTTGGTTATTTCATTATCTATGTGAACAACCTAGCCAATACAAGAGCTCCTCGATTGCTTGACTGATGCTGCTGCACCAAACTAATCACCGTAGCTTCACTTCAGTTACCCACCTCTGAGTAACAAACTCACTAATTGAAATTTTTTGTACTCTGACAGTACTAAAATCACTAAAAGAAGTATTTCACGATGTATCTGTATAACCATAGAGTGCTATTTGTAAAACTAGTTTCAAATACTCCACAAGTCATTTTTAGCCCATTGATCTCTAAACTACTCACTTAACTGGACCCCATCTATATATAACTGCACTTTCTCTACCTTCCTTTTACTATAACAGAATAACCCATGATTCCTCCAACCTAACCATATGTGCTTTGAATTCCATTCTAACCTGCCTTTTCAGAAAGCTTATACTACCATCTTTCTCTCTTTTCTCTGCTTATTTTACATTTGTCCTTCGTCAATTGGATCTTACCATTGTTTTTTACAAAATATAAAATCTCCATTATTGACTTACAAAGGTAAAAATAATTCGATATAAATTCATCCATGTACACAACTCCTCTCCAAACCCTTAATTAGTCTATCTCTCATTTTCTTTCCAATCATTGTATTTCTAATTTCATTCTTTCTATTCCCTCACTCTCATAGCATGTTTACTGCTCCACTCACTCTAACTGGGTTTATGTCTGCATCTTTTTCCCAAATAACTCTTGTAAATCTATTCAACAACTCTCATGTTATGAAATTCAAAGCCCATTTTTTAGTCCATACATTTCTTGCCTTTTCAGGAGCATTCAACTTCGTTAATAAATTGCTACCTTTGAAAACGCTTCCTTTGTATTTTATAATCCCTTATAGACTTTTCTTACCTTTTTGGCAAACACTTTTTTCTCTCTTTTACTATCGTTCTCTATTCAGTCATTACATTTGGGGCATTCTAAATCCTTATTCTCATATTCTTTACTCTTCCCTTCTTCTTCAATATCTTTCCCTAGATTATCTTACATATTTCAGAGTTTTAATGATCCCCTATATGCTGATGATATGGAAATTTATACTTTTAGCCTAGACATTTCCTCTGAGTTCTAGAAGGAGGTATTTAAATGACCATATGACATTTGCACTTAAATGTCTTAAAGATAGCTTAGACTCATTATGTTCTATAACAGACTAAAGATTTCCCCTATTGAAATAAAATTTACATACCCAATTATTTTCTACACTTTCTATCTGTGTAAATGCTACCAATATCCATCTATTTATACAAATCGGTGGCATCAGATTCATGTCAGATATTTTATTTTAATTTGATTAATTTGATATCCTAAATGTGCCTTACTCTTTCTGTTTCTCCTTAGTATCACTGCATCCTTATGCAAGCTACCACAATCTTTTGAGTTTCTGTCAGAGTATCTCTGCTTCAATTGTAGTCCATCATTCATCCATCCTTTCTCTCATCTGTTCTTCTTACTGTAAAGTAGTCATTTTTAAATATAAGTCTATCATGTCATTCCTGTTCTTGAGTTAAATGGCCTCTTTTTGCTATGGAGAAAAATTTAAATCATTATATTCTTTTATGTCTGGTAAAATCTAGCTTTAACTACTACAATACCGTCAATCGTGTCTGCTCATTTCATCAGCCTTCTTTTAGTTCTTTAAACACTTTTTGCAAATATTTCACTAATATACTGACTCAAAATGATTTTCTTCTTAAATTTTATCTAGTTAATTCCCATACTATCTTTATAAATCTTCATAACTCAGTTGTTACTTTTTGAGGAAAGCATTTCATCTGTTATACACATATACTCATAGTACCACCTACTAGTTAGATTTTTAATTTAGTAAGTAATTTCATTCAGTAAGATTTGGCCGTTGTTACTCTTCCTATGTAAACTGCTTTGTAAACTCCATGAAACCCAGAGCCTCCTGTCTGCCTTTGTTCACTGTTGTAGTCAGATGCCCATCAAATAGTCTTGGATATGTTATGGGAACTTATGCATAATTTTGTGAACAAAAAAAGAATAGGTTTTATCTGTTGTTTCATAAAGAAAACATTCTTTTATGTTATTAAGGATGTCAGTTTTGTTTTTCTTAAAACTGATTTTAATGAATAATTTTCTGAAAGATCAGTCTAAGGATTTCTTGTTTTCTCTCAATAGAATTGAAGTTGTCTTCTTTTTGTTCTCTCTAGAATGAGGAAAGATATATATATACAAATACAGTATTTATGTGCAGTTTTATGTATGTTTTATAATCATCTTCTTGATTATTTTGGAATTCTCCATGCCGCTTTGCAGCCTGGAAGCAGGTTGAGGTGCAGAGCTCTTAGACCAATTTCTAGGCTCAGAGGATATTAATCAAGCATAATCCTGATAGACAAGACTCTACCACATTGCTTGTTTTTCCTAAAATTTTGTTCAAATAAGAAACTTCGGCATTGTTCAGAACATTACAAGTGTTTTTTCTGATCTTGCTCCTATCAGGGGAAATTAATTTGTGAAAATCTTTTACTCTAAAATGAAGTGTCATTTAAGTTGTCTTCCTAATTTTATTAGATATTTTAATCTCTGAATGGATTAATAGAGATAAATGTAAGAAAAAGATAGTTCTTTGCCTTTCCCACAATGTAGTCTAAAGCAGCATGGACCATAGAACAAATCTGTACTTTATAAATATAAAAAGATAAGTCACAAATCAAGGAACAAAAGGCAAACAAACCTAATAGAAAACTGCACAATATGTCTGAGAAACTATTTCAGGGAAAACAATTAAAATTATTACCAAACATATGGAAAGACATTTAAAATATGAAAATAAGAGTAATATGTGTGGCACCATTTGAACTTGTGATACATTACCAATTTAAACTTTTGACTATTCATGTTTGCATGATGTTCCCCTTAGATTTACCATCTATTCTTTTTTTTAAAAAAGTCTTTTACACATCAATCAGGTAAATTAGAAATTATTGCATTTTATTTTTGGAAGTATAATATTTTGGAAAAGGACAATAATTTTCTAGAGTCTAGTAGTATATAAAATCGGAAAATAATTTGCCCCATTAATTAACATATAAAAAGTTTTTTCCATCAGGTACACCCAATAAAATACTAATACTTAAGTTTGACAATGTTCTTTGTAACATTTTTAACAATTAAAATTTCAACACAAACTGGATATTTACTCATATGAAAAAGGTTAAATAAAAATGTACATTATAAAAGACAATGGAATACCAAATATTGTTAAAAAGAGTTTGGTGGGCAGAGGATATGAACAGACACTTCTCAAAAGAAGACATTTACACAGCCAACAAACATGAAAAAAAGATCAGCATCACTGATCACCAGAGAACTGCAAATCAAACCACAATGGTATACCATGTCACACAAGTCAGAATAGTGATTATTAAAAAGTCAGGACAATAGATTCTGGCCAGACTGGAGAAATAGAAATGCTTTTACGCTGTTGGTGGAGATGTAAATTAGTTCAACCATTGTGGAAGACTGTATGGCTATTCCTCAAGGATCTAGAACCAGAAACACCATTTGACCTGGCAATTCTGTTATTGGGTATGTACCCAAAGGAATATAAATAATTCTACTATAAAAGACACATGCACACATATGTTTATTGCAGCACTATTTACAATAGCAAAATCAACCCAAATGCCCATCAGTGATAGACTGGATAAAGAAAATGTGGTACATATACACCATGAATTACTATGTAGCCATAAAAAGGAATGAGATTATGTCCTTTTCAGGGACATGGATGAAGCTGGAAGCCATCATCCTCAGCAAACTAACACAGGAACAGCAAAACCAAACACTGCATGTTCTCACTCGTAAGTGGGAGTTGAGCATTGAGAACACATGAACACAGAGATGGAAATAGCACACACCAGGGCCTGTTGAGTGGTGATAGGTGAGGGAAGGGAACTTAGAGGACAGATCAACAGGCAGAGCAAACCATCACGGCACACATAAACAAAGAGTTTGATATATACCTATAGTCGTAAATAATGTAAGAGTCACAACAGTATATATGGTGTCATTTTACTTTCTTGAAGAAGAGTGCACACACACAAATGGAACATATTCTGGACATATATACTAGGAAAGATCAGCAGTTTTTACATCTGAACGGTGTGGCTTCACAGGCTGGGAGAAAGGACTGTACTTTTCACTTTCCCTGTTTCAGTACGGTTTAAGTGTGTGTGTGAGTGACTGTACAAGCATGTGTTACAGTGATCTTTAATACTATTAGAATAAAGCTGTACATAGTTTAATATGTAGAAGAAAAAAGAAAATTGAAATGGTAGCACTTGTGCTGAATAGTCAGGTGCTTGTGTTTTCCAAATGATTGTTTGTTTGCCTCGGGTAATGTACACATTGATAATTCAAGGGTTAGGGAGAGCAGAGTAAGGTTAGGGTACCTGATGAGAACAGGGTATTAGAATTAGAGGGGAACCTCATTCACCTGTTGTAATATTAAATTCTGTTGTAGATAGAGAATATACTACTTTGATTTCTGTAATTAATTACCTCTCTAATTCAGTTTTCTTTAATATGTTTTTGACATGTTCTTGTTTTCATAAAGGTTTTAGTAAACATATAGATACACAGTATAGGTAGTGCTATCCAGATACCATTTTAAATATAATTCAATAAATGTATTAAATTAAATATTTTAAAATAATAAGGTTTAGATTAAGAGTAGTTTAAGTTTGTTATCGGAGACACCCTATAACTTGGTATATTTAAAGATATATTTAGGATTAGAAAGTGAGAGGTCATTCTTTGCCACAGTTCTCACATAATTACCCTTGAATAGGGCACCTATATTTATATCTTGGCTTCTTAATTTGTAAAATGAAACAGTAATGCCACTTCTATTAACTTCAAATGAGATGACACTTTCAAAAATATGTAATGCCTTCTACAAGGGCATAGAAATTATTAACAATGCAAACCAGTTTCTGTCAGAAAGAGTAGTATAGGAACACCACAATGTCTAGTTGCTACATGGTTGCTGGCAGCATCATCTTAAATGGTATACTGGTGTCCAGTGCTGCCTCATACAGGCCACTTTCCACAAAATAATTTACAGATGTATATTTTTCAAATAAGTTACTTTATATCACTTTTATGCTTACTACTTCTTATTGCTTCCTATCATAGAATGAAATCTAAATTCCACCATACGCTAGATGGCTGGATACCATCTAGCCCCTGCCTTACTCCCTAATCACATATCGTATCCATGGCTCCCATGGCTCAAAGCAGCTTAATGTACTTCAAGCACAACTACCTTTCTCTGCGTTCTTCCTCTTTCCACTGCCTGAAATGTTTCCTTAGGATATTTGCATTGGTCTTCCCTCACATTATTTACTTCTGCTTAGAGACCACCCCCTCCATAAACGCTCTATGGAAATAGTCCTTCTCATCACATGTTATCTCTTTACCCTTAACAATGTTGTATATTTAAGTTTACTTGTTTATTGCCAGCCTGACTCTCCCAGCATCTAAGTTCCATTTGGGCAAAGGATCTATTTTCACTAACTTATCCCCAGAGACTGAAGAGGCAAATAAAAGGTTCATAATACATATTTAAAGAAGAAATAGATCAATGAATATTTGAACCAATAAATATATGTAATATAACAACCACTTAGCTGTTATATTTTCATTGTATTTTAAATAAGTTTTCTTGTTTTTCCTTTTTCTAATTAATAAACATAAAGATTGCATCTCATTTTAATAATCTATAGTATGTCATTCATATAAACTGGTAATTATTGATTCAGATTTTAACTGAATTAGAAAATTGCAGAGCCATGTTTTTAATCTGATTTCCCATCATGACAGTTTGATATGAACTTGTCTCTTTTATAAAGTATTTTTTTTAAAAATATTGATATGGTCAATTTAAAATTGCTCTGTTTCCCACTAATTATTTCTTGCCAGTGGCACAGTGAAATGTGATGATTTATGTGTGTTTCCCAGACTAACATAGGTATTCAGGCACATACAATATAGCATTTCCTAATGCATCCATTTGTTGTGTTGTATTAAGATAGTAAACAGAGGCTACAGCCCCCAGGCCCTTGAAGGTTTTCTCGCATTTTCACTTAACAGCTTTGTGTAGGTGCCTCAGTATTGGCCTCTAGACAATATGCCCCCAAATGAGCTAAGTGCTGCTTTATCAGCGTTGTAGAAATAAATTTGAACTGGTGGTTTCTTGCGTCCATTGGGTTTTCGTTTTAGTTTATTTTTGCATTTTATATACACTTGTATAAGTGCTACTCTCTATACCATATCCAAAGTAATACATTCTTATGATGGCTAAATGTTTATTTTACTTAAGAAACACGGGCCTGAATAACATTATAAAACACTGGTGAATTAATGAATATATATTTATTTAGATAGATAAAATGTATTCATGCAAATAACTATTTGCTATTTATTTGTCTTTTAAAAAATATACCAGGGATAACAGGTTGAGTATTTCTCTTCTTAAATGCTTGGAACCAGAGTGCTCCAGATTTTTGAATATTCTCATATTTGTGATGAAATATTTTGAAGATAGGACCCAGGTCTGAACACAAAATTCATGTATGTTTTATAAACACCTTATATACATAGCCTGAAGATAATTTCATGCAATATTTTAAATCATTTTGTGCATTAAACAAAGTTTGTTTATGTGTAAACATTAAAAAGCAAAGGTGTCACTGCTTCAGGTACCTGTGTGAACAATTTGTGGTTTTCTGACTTTACCATTATTCCTGACACTGAAATTATATGCTACTGATAGGTAATCATTTTCTTACACGTATTCACACATAAGTGTTTAACAGTAAAAAAATATGACATACCATTAATACAGTGAAAAAATAATGTGTCAGTGCAACTAAGCAGCATAGTAGCATCACTGGAATACCTCTATCAGCTTTAAATAACAGCAGCAAGAAACAATGGCTGGCTTTCAGTCTTCCCCTATGATGCTGAGCTTTGATTAAAGGTTACTGTACCCTGCATTTTAATTTTCTAGGTAAGGAAACATCAGGAGCCATTGAGGGACCAGGAAGTGGGTCCCTAGGGATGAGGAGGCATTCCACTGGGTGGCTTTTTAAATGTTTCCTCCTGCCTTATTAACAACAGTCTCTGTCCTAGAAGTATCTAGTTGCATAATAGGGAAGCTGCTGTGGGTATGTCCAGCCTGCACATGTGCCACTATACTACCCTCTGTGGGCATGCTTGTGTGAGGGAATCTGGAAATGCACAGAAAAAAAAAAATATATCACAGCTAAAGAGAGCTAAGAAGGCCTTTTACCTGGTGAAACTAAATGAGTTCTGTGTTGTGTATCTGCATTTTGACTGTGACCCACCACAAGGAGTTAGATGTGGAATTTTTCTCTTATGATGTAATATGGGTGCTCAATTTCAAATTGTGGAGAATTTTGGATTTTGGACTTTTGTTTTAGGAATGCTTGACCTGTATAGGTTAAGTGGCTACAGGTCTTATTTCAATAATGAAAACAACTCTACAGAATGGGTATGGCTACCTTTATTTTACAGCTGAGGTGAGCAGGCATGAGAAAATTTAGATAACTTTGCCCACTTTACACAGCTGATGAAAGATAGAACCAGGCTGTGAACTCATGACTGACCCAAAGCACATAGGGTCGCCACTGTGCAGTGTTGGAAAAATCACTTAGCTTCCCAGAGCTCAGGGTTACACATCTATAAAATGCAATGTTTTTATCATTCTTAGCTATTCCTGTATAAGGCTGGGCACTAGAAATCTGTCAAGCATAGGCTTCCTTCCTTAGCTTGAATGTTATGCAATGTCATGTTACATTTTTCTGTGTGTGTGTGTGTTTAGGAACATAATGAAGGAACAATCTCAACATGTAAAAATGAAGAAAACATTTAAAAAAATTGATTTCCTACATTTAACTAAAAATATTCTCATAAAACTAAAAAAATAAACATATATCATGTAGGAGAGACCACATTAAGGTTCTCACCATTCACAGTCCTCTTGGAATATTTTGCTGCCTTTGATGATCTGCTATTCTGGATAGAGAGGAATGTAACACAGGGAAAGGAATTCTGAATATGAAGTAACAGAAAGTACCTGCATAGTCCCTAATCTGAATAACTCCATGAGTTTTTGTTTCTTTGTTTCTGAAGCATTGGGAAGCTGCCATTTAAAATAACCAGTTGCACATTTGTCAGGTTAAATATCTTCTATGATGGATTATCCAATTGCTAGTAAGCAAGACAGGGGCAAAGAAGTCAGTGATTGGCCCTATTTCATGTATGGTTTCCATTGTTATGTTGATTGACAACTCAAATAAAAATGGTTGTTTAGATTAAAACTTCAGTTCAAAGGACTGAAATGTTAGGAAAAAACCTCTTATATCTACCTGCAAAGAAACAACTGAAGCAAGTTTGGGTGTCAAACTAGGAAATGGTAAGAACCGTAGTGAACTGAAGTGCATGCAGCCTGCCAAATCAGCCACAAATAATTTCCAACTGATTTTTGTCAGAAAAGAATGTGAATACAGATTTGCCAAATCTTTGTATTGTTCAAGAGAAAGCAAGAATGTGGATATTAATCCAAACATTAATGTGAGTTATTTTAATTTTCAAAGGCTAGTTCCAAATTAAAATACTGTGAAAAATATAATAGAAAAATAAAAAAAGGAAAGAAAGGAAATTACATCTTCAGTAAATATTCAGTCTTCCAGTCATTAGCTTAAAAATGCTAGAATAAAGAATAATATCTTTTGTCCCTTAATTTTACTAAGATATTTTTTCAAAGTTTATTTGGATAAACAACTGTAACCATTTATCAGAATCAAAGCCCAATATATTGGCTCAAAATTGTATAATAACTTGTAGTTTTAGAATGATGCATATAACACTGTAGTGCTGGATATGCATGCATATCCTAAATCTATGCAACACATCTTGTGGACTTGTATATTAATGTACTTGGGTTTTGTAAGAATTAAAGAAGATAATCATTTTAAGTCAGCTATTAAATGTATTGTAGGAGATGCTTGATACTTGGAAGTTGCTATATTTTTATAGTCATTGTGTAAAGCATTTTTATTACTAACAAACTCATTGCATTTACAACTTAAAAAAAAATGAATCCCATCTAGAAGGCAGGGAGAACAGTTATTTTGATCTGTACTTTAACAGATGCAGAAAGAGAGACTTTGGATGCTTGGAAGAGAGATGAAGGAGAGACAGACAGATACACACACAGGCACACAGGAGAGAGAGAGGCTTACTCAAGATTAAAAAAACAACAACAAAAAACTACACTTTGATCCAGATTATCTGATTCAAAGATTCAGACATTGTTGAAATATTCTTGGGACAGCTCTGACATGTAAAAAATAAAAATAAAAATAAAACATTTTCACTTCCATTTTTTGCCAAAAAAAAAAAAAAAGCTGAACAAAGTGAAAATCAACAACTTTTCTTAGTCCTGTTAGAGAAGTCTGGTTGCAGGGCAAACCACCAATGTGAATTTGGAGAGAGACTGAAGCCAAATTCACCACTAAGATCTGCTTCTTTGTAGCAGAAGCCACTGAAGCCAAAACTGGTAGGAACACTTCGATGGTAATTTTGATTAACTTCTGGAGGCTATGCACATGCTAGCATGAGAGTAAGAAACTCCTTGGGTCCTCAGACTAAGGGGGTGTCCCAGATATGACTTTTACCCCTCGAAAATCCCAAAGCATCTCATGACAAAGACTGAAGGAAAAAAGTAATATTAGAATATGATAGTAATGAAAAGTAGAAAAATAATATGGTCGAAGGTGACAGGACTTTGTTCCATTGAAAAAATTTCGCAAAAAATGTCCTAGAAATAATAGAAATGAGAGTTTAAGAATGGAATGCTTGACATGGAAGTACTGCAGATTTTTTGCAATGTAAATTGCAAGCTATAACCACCTAGTGGTTGAGGTGCTAGGCAGGTCATGTTAATTAAAAAAGAGAAGTGAAAAAAAAGAGAGAGAAGCCACTCAATAAGACGGATCATTTATGTGGTATCGAAATTACCAAAATTTATGATAAAGGTAGTATTGGAGAGTGGAACAGCATTTCAGAACAGAAATCTTTACAGGATGAAGGGAGATGCTTGAGATTATATCGAGGACTGTATGTATTAAAAATATTAGAAATATTAAAATAAATAAGCTAAGCATTCAATTTAAGAAGTTCATATGAAGATGGTCAATCTCCAGAGAAATATTACATGAATCCAAACCATTTTATAATCACTCAGCTCACACAAACACACACACACACACACACACACACACACACACACACACACACACACACACTCCATCACACATAAAGTATGATGTTGCCAAGATTTAAAGAAATACTCACATACACTGCTTATGGACCTGCAAAGTAACACAACCTCTTTGGAGACAAACTTTATTTTAGCTGATAAATGTAATAATGTCTTGACAGATAGGCCCAGCAATTCCACTTATAAGAATAGTTCCAAGAGCTCCATTTCCCATACTACCTTGGACTTAAAAGGTTTGTGGGTGGTTCAATTAATAAGAAAGAGGTGGAATAAACCTGAATACCCATCAATGACAGGTTGGATAAAGAAAATGTGTTATATATACACTATGGATTACTATGCAGCCATAAAAACGAGATCTTATCTTTTGCAGGGATGTGGAGGAGCTGGAAAACATTATTCTTAACAAACTAATACAGAAACAGAAAACCAAATACCATATGTTCTCACTTGTAAATGAGAACTGAATGATGAGAACACATGGAAACATAGAGGGCAGCAACAGACACTGGAACCACCAGAGTGGAGGGTGGGAGGAGGGAGAGGATAGGGAAAAAAAAACTAATGGGTTAATACCTGGGTGAAGAAATAATCCACACAAGAAACCCCCATGACACAAGCTTACCTGTGAAACAAACATGAACTTGTACCCTTGAACTCAAAAGTTAAAAGAAAAACAAACAATAACTAAAGAACCAGATGCTTAAAATGTAAAACAAAACAAACCCCCAAAATTGTTACAGGCTCCTCTAGGGAGGGTCCCGGGAAAAGGTTGTTAGAAGTATTCAAGAATTGGCTGGGCGCAGTAAATCACTCTTGTAATTCCAGCACTTTGGGAGGCTGAGTCGGGTGGATCACTCGAGGTCAGGAGTTCAGGACAAGCCTGGCCAACTTGGTGAAATTCTGTCTCTACCAAAGCCAAAATTAGCCGGGCACGGTGGCAGATGCTTGTAATCCCAACTACTTGGGAGGCTGAGGCTTGAAAATCTCTTGAGCCCAGGAGGTGGAGGTTGCAGTGAGCTGAGATTGTGCCACTGCATTCCAAATTAGGGCACAGAGTGATACCCTGTCTCAAAAAAAAAAAAAAATTCAATAATTAAGTAAAAATAAAGTGATTCTTACCACACAGGCCACATGGCCATAGAGAAACCCCAGCATATCGGAAAAAGTAGAATGCTAAGAATATTTATTGATAAAAAATGTTCATCACAATAAGAAAGTGTCCCCTGAAATATATATATAAAAGAAAAGTATGTAAATAGTGATATATTTTTATGATGGATTATACAAAGTTCTCAAAACAAATAGGTAGATATAACATAAAGGAGTAAATTTCAAAAAAAAAAATCATAGAACCAAAATAAGAAAGACTACATGTTCACAAAATGTGATAAGAAACATGTCAAATGATACTAAATATGTTTCCTATACGTGTGTATAGATAAAAAATGAGAAATTCTCACCATATTCCACATATTCCAGATAGTGTTCATCCATCTGGGGTACATTTCAAAGAAAAATGTCAATGGAAACAACGCAGAGTTTCAAATCTACCTAAAATATTTTAGTTCTTTAAACGTATCTGAAGCAAATATGGTAAATTATTAATATTTTCTTAAGATGTATAATATTTTACATTTTAAGTTTATATACTTTATATTAAATTGTAGTTTATTTCTACATAATTATACTTGGGCAGCTTTATTAACTTTTAAAATTGATTAAATAAGATAACTAAAAATTATCCGTATGAACAATAGCCAAAATAGGGCATATACTCCACGATAGTGATGATTTTCAACCTTTGCTATCAGGAACACTTTCCATTTAGCCTTAATACTTTGTTCCAAATATAAAAATTAAATAAACAATCAGTTAATTGTAATTAGTCTATATAATAGTTGGTTGACTTGTAGTCTAAAATAAACATTATAAAAGAGGTTCTACCCATAACCAATAAACAATCAAAATTTTGCTATATATGTTTTTAGATTACAGAAAATAAGTTGCAATGTTTAGAGGCAATCTGGCTACACAATAAATTATATCATTTATTTTAAAAAAGAGTGTAAAAGAAAATTTTCTCCGTAAGCTTTGCCAGAGGAAATTTTTCTGACAATTCTTGTATTTTAGATCCAACTGTATGCATCTACTTTTCTGTTAACTTGAGGTTCTTGAAGGACAGGGTTATTTCCTTTATTTTTGTGACTTCAGAAGCTGCACCTCAGTCTGAAACATCTTAGTGGCCTTATAAAGGTGTAAATTGAAGTCATCTCAGATGCAATAAGGGGAAAGAAAGACAAATAAAAGAATAACAATTCACAAAAGGATTCCATATTTTAATTATTGCATATGCTAATAATGGCAAAATGCCAGAAATCTGAAAATGCAACAAAACTAAACAAAATAAATGTAAAACAACACCTGATTGGCCTCTTAGGCTCTGTCTTTACACTGATATTTACACAAGATCACAATCAAACATAAAAGAGCCTTCTACTATTTACAAAATCCGGGTTATCATTGTCCTTAAAAATATTTTAGGCTATCTTTATTTTATTTCAATATATACTCCACACAATAAGTGACATGTCTGTTCTTTCCAAAAAATATAAATCTACAACTGGCACTGCAAGCAGAAAATCAAGAAAATAGAATTCCCTAATAAAAAGAAGAAAAATGGAGGCCAAGAACTTCCAGGCCAGAAATGGAAAAAAGTAAGTGAAGTTTTTGAGATTAAATTGCTTTTTCTTTTTAAATAATAACATCATCTCTGTGTCAGAGTAAATTTTTTCAGTGCAGAGATTTGCATGTTTAGTGATGTTTTTAGGAATTTCATACACAGAATATTTAGTCACAAATAGACACTTTATTCAAGGGTACTCTTGGAATTGTATAAAAACGGCAACCAAATTTCTATAGAGTTTGCTATTGAGATTGTACAATTTGATTTCTTTTACTGTAGATATTGCAGTAGTAAATATCACTTACTTTTGAGTGTGCTTTTACTTTCTTCTCTCCAGTAGGTGATGTGCTCTATTAAGAGATAGTCTTTTATCATCCACCTCCAAAATAAATAGTTAACACTCTCTGCAGTGCAAGTGTTTAGCATTCTAAACCATTTCTAGCCAATAGTAGTAAAAAATAATGAATGTCTTTTGACAAGCTTAAAAATTATCTTTTCAGAATGATTTCCTGAAGGCATATCTTTGGGTAATATGGAAGCAAAATCTAAAAATATTTTTGATTACCTGGCATATATTATTCAACAGTAGATTTATATTAGAGAATATCCTTATTTTCCCTTAAAAGTTGTAAGCAATGTATCTATAAGTTTTGGCTGATTTCAATATTGTAAATTTTGGAACAAATCTCAGAGCAGATCATAAAGAATCATAACGTAAATCTAAATGAAGGACTGCTGATGTATTACCTAATTTCTTTAACAAGATGGTAAACAAAATGCCCTTTTAACTGAAAGATGTTAGATTGATTAGGGATGTTGATATATAAAATGTTTCATCTTGGTCTAAGATATTTTGCTGATTTCCTTTTGATTGAGTTTCTGTATGTATTTGATCTCATTACCATAGCCTTATTGTATTGATAAGTCAAATTACGTTCACATTGAATGACCTCTTACTTTTCTCCGGTATTAATATTTGCAATATTCACACAAGTGTGTGTGTGTGTGTGTGTGTGTGTGTGTGTGTGTTTTCTACATAGCCAATTGCTGGTCTTTAATTTTTTTTCTAGGAAAAGGCCCTGAGACATTGATTATAGCTAGTTCTTACATTTTACAATACTGTTTGTCAAGTTGACTTACTATAGAGAAAAGCCTAGATAGACTAAAAAATCCCATTTCTGTTAATTCAAATAGCATAGTTGAGAGCAACTCAGGGGCAGTGTTCTGTTTTGGTGCAATAGATATTTTAAAACTCCATGATATTATGGAGATAACAACTCACAGAGACACTACTCCATGAATAGGTCATGAGAAAATAAAAAATTATGTCATCTCAAAATGAAATAACTTTGAACTTTAACTTTTCATCTCTTTTTGTAGGTAGTTCCATATTAGACCTATTTTCTGTCAAATATTATTTTATACATCATTATGTTGCAGTCAGTTTTACATAAGCAGTCAGTTTTACATAAACACACAGACACACATCCCAAAACCTGACTACTTTAGAAATAATCCTTCAAAAATATTGCTGAAAGAAGTAACTAAAATGCACATTTTCAAATCAAGGAATCACTTTAGAAAATGTTTTCTACAATGAAGATAAATCTAAAAATAATTCTTTAGAAGATAATATGTATTTGTAAATTTCCCCTTGATGTTACTAATATATATTTTAAAATGGAGCATAAGAATATATCTGCATGGTTAGAAGTTTTGGAACCATAATATCAATATTTAAACCAAATTTTTATAGCATTTTCAAAAGCCATATGAACATAAGTAATTAAAAATAAATGCACTCTCTTTACATGGAAAGCATTATAATAATTTAAAGTCATTTATTTCTGTTCCGAGTCTGCTAATATCTAGTAAATTACAGCTCAAAAAATGTTTATAAATGTGATTAAAGTTTTCAAGACATCATGTGCTTATGAATACAAAAGAAGTTACAGCAGCAGTGGAACCCAACTTTGACTGGCTTATTACTTCTGCTTTTTAATTGAAAGGACTCCCTTGTTATTGGGAAACTGTTTGAAGAGATATTATGAATGCAGAAATTCCACAGTGCCTGCATTGCTTCTCTCAGCAGCGCCAAAGTTCTGCTGCTCCATACTGTCCAGTCTGGTGCTGACCTGCTTTATGCTGCTTCACCACCTGTAAAGGTTGCTGCCATTATTATATTAAGGAACATTATTCTGCCCCTCGGTGCAGAAATGTTCTGTACTAATGACCTCCAAGAGCCACAAAATGGCAATTCCACGCACTGCTCTGAAAGTCAGAAAATGGTCCCCCTCATGTCATGTTAATGACATGCTTTTTAGGTCTTGTGATTTTTTTGCACATCTCAGTGACACATCTCTTTTGATTTTGCTCACAGCATGTTCAAGACTAGATTCAGATGTATTATAACTGAAATTTGCTTTAAAATACTTTGTAGACATATGCGTGCCACATATGTTTCATCTATACCTTTTCAATAGTTTTAAAATTGACTTCCCTAAACTAACCCAAAGCTCACATTCCAGTAGGAACTATAAACAGACTTTAGCTCTCTTTATTTCTGATCAAGCATAGGTATTACTAATTAACATAATGGATGTTAGAAATTATTTTATAGGTTTAAAGATCAGCATTCAAAATGTAGGAATTGAGTATCCTTTACTGGAATAAAATATAGCCAATGCTCTTTGGATTGAGTCTCTTAAATTAGGATCCAGGGCAATCCTGTGTACAAATGGTTATCGAAGAATTCTGCCTCCTGACTCTGACTTTAAGTTTGGGTGTATGGTGCCTAAAGAATATTGATGCACTTGCCTCTAGTGAAACTTTTATTCTAGACACTCTCAGAACACCTACAATGATAAGGAGTTGAGACTTTACTGAGATTGCAGAACAGGTTGTTTGACTGTTTCTGTGCCTGCTTCCTAATAAATGTTTGTATATAGCAGAATTCAATCAGTAACTTCCTTCCATAGAACATAGCTAGAAAAGGTAGGGGATGGGGAAACAGAGTGAGTACCTACATGGTCCTCATGCACATTTTACAATTCAAAGCTAAAAATGTTTTTTTGTTAAGAGTTCCAATAATCCTTAATGTTGAAATTAATGATGGAAATAGTATGGGTCAGTCTGCACAAGGTAACAGCCGACAAACACAGTTCAACATCTTCCAAAGGCTCTGATGATAAATTTCACTTGTGGTGCCCAATTTCTTATTCTCCTAGAATGAATTATCACAAGGTCAGTTGCACAGTATGCATGTGAATTAACCAAAGTCAGTGCATTCTACAAACACATACTTCAACATATATTCGATGATGTCTGCATTTCCAACTGGACAGCTCAATTGTGTTTATCTAGTTCTAGCGTATACACTGAAACCATTTATAAAAGGCCTGTTCTACCACTTTTCCACTTAGGTCCAGGCACAATCACTCCTAACATAATAAGGTAATAACTTCACCATATATGACAAATCTATTCATAATACAATATGAGCTAGATGTGACTAGTAACAGTTTTTTTTTCTTGTAGGAGATTGAGCTACAGATAATATAGGGGTATCATCAATCAGTCTCCTAAGAAATATTCGTGCTTGTCTGTTTTGATATCTTAGGATTTGAGCTAATTTCAGTCAATTTAACTGAAAATAAAATGTTTCTGGATTTTCACTTTCTAAGATTCATCTATGTTAATTAACAGGCAAATAAACAAAGCAAAACAACTTATTTTTTTCCTAAAAGTCTCCTTTCTTTCTTCGTCTATGTGAACACAGAAAATCTTCCTCCCCAATGTTTGTGTCAAGGTTCTGTCTTGAGTTGTTAGATAAAACACAGGATGCCAGTTAAATTTGAATTTCAGATACATAACAAATAATATTTTAATATAATGTATGATGCAATGCTGGAGATATATTTAAAGAATTGCTTTTCATCAAAAATCCAAATTTAAGTAGGTTTTCTATTAAATCTGGCAATACAAATTATATAAATACACACATACACACTCAATTATAGATTTAGGCAATTTAGGCACTAAAAAAAATCTATATTGAAGTAAGTGATCTTTTATACATTTCTACAATCTGTATAAATTGAAGACTTGTTTATTTTCCTGCAAATGTTGACTTCTGTCCCAATTCTGCAAATACATGGCACATATACCTCTTAACCAATACAACTCTCCATAGATCTTTAGTTTAAGAATACTTTGACTTCAAAAGCCAAAAAAAGTCAGAAATAAATCCTTCTCCTGGGCACAAATGTGAACTAAACTCTAAGCTGACTGATTTGCAGAGCTCAACTTCACATCAGCTAGCAAGTCTTTGCTTTTAATTACTTTTTTTGTTTTCTGTCTCTTCCTGTATACGGTGTTTTTGGTTCTTTGCTCTTAATCTTGTTAACTGAATTAGTCACAAGAACTGATTTTTCATTTTACTTTCCTGGCTTTTATCTGTTAGATAAACTGCAAATATCAACTGTCTATAAAATAAAATGATTCTATGTGTTATACTCCATTTTTGTTCTAGTGCCTCTCTACTCTCTTTCCTTTGCAAATGTGAGATATTCTATATTCTCATCAATTGTGTTAGGGACCAAAAGAACCTCAGTGCATTTCTTTATAATAGGTTGTATTTAGACATCTTTCTCTAAGGAACTTAGTAAACATAAGTAACTTTATCTAATTAGTTCTCACAGCATACATGTAAGGCTGAGTTATCCTACTCTTGCAGCTTCCTAACAGTGAAATGACCGTAAGGTCACATAGCACGTTATCAGAACTTCTCAAATTGTTAAAAGGAGCTCATAGAACTTCTGACAGTTTTCCTAACCCTTCTCTCATTTAAAATCCAGATGTATCTTTTTTTTTTTTTCTGAGCTCTTCCCACAGGTTTCCCCTTTTCATAGCCCTAGTTCATGCTCCCAAATTATTTATTTTTTTAAATAAATAAATATCACTGTGATGTGCTATTTTGAAATAAATAAATCACAGTGGAAATAAGGACTGCACTTTATAGGTTGTTGGTTAACTGTGCTACTATGTGGGCAAGTTATACAAACTTTTTGAGCCTCAGTTCTTTCATGTGTGAAAAATACTTTTTTTCTGAGTTGTTACATGAATGTAGAGTGCTGAACATAAAGCACTTGACACAATTTCCACTGCTTAGAAGGCAGGTGGTAATCTTCGTTGTTATTAGATGTAAACCCTTCTAAATTTTACCAAAGAAATTTATATGTAAGAAAAAACATGGCAGAACAACACATTTGGGTTTAAATTTGCTGTATGATTTGGGATACATTACTTACTCTTATTAAATCTTAGCTTTTTCATCTATAAAATAATTGAAATAGTAATCATATCTTGCAGTTGTAAAGATTAAATTACATGAAATTTGAAGATGTGCCCAGCATGATGTTGATAGAAGAGACAATAAATTATTGTTAGTGAAAATATTAAAGAGGAGAATATGTTTAGAAAATTTTAGTGTCAGGCCTGTTAAAGCTCCTACTGGCCTGCAAACCTACTTGTAGATATTTTGAGGATGCCAATCAGTAAACACAAATAATCGTTTTTGTTCTTAACACTTCTTAATTATACAATTTATGTATTTTAAAATAGTGATCATTTGTGGAACAAAATGCAATTCCCTGGAAAATCTCAAGGTCCTGAAAAGTTATGTTCTAATTCCAACATAAAGAAGTATTCTTTAAAATAAAATGGATTTATGCTTTCATCAGTTTCTCTTATCTATCGGGACTTTGGAAACTAAATTATTTGATCGTATAACACACTATGCTTGGGGCTATTTATAAGTTCAGTAATATTAATTTCCTATGCTTACTTCTAGGGGTCATCGTTAAGATTTTGTTCTGTTTATTTTAATGTTTATTACAATATTTTGTGTATTACAAATTCACATAAAGACAATAAATACCACTTCCATTTTGACCTGTCACCTTGAATTTTCCATTTCAGTTTCAAAAATCAAAATTAGTTTTTATTGTTATCTCAAAGAATGTTTTAATATCTTTCTCTGAATTTAGAGTTTATGTTTCATAATTCATAGGAGAACGTGATGATCAAACCACCATTTAAATAAAAATAAAAAGAATTTAACTTGAAACTCAGGCAAAAAAATAAATTGCATACCATATTTATTTCTGCTTTACAAAATTCAATTTATTAATTATTCATTGCTTTTAAAAGCGATATAGATAAACTGAATTTTAAAATTAGAATGAATGTATTTGAATATTATAGAGCAGTTTGCTTTTTCGCATTTTTTCCTAGCCATTTCTAAACACCCTAAACTTCGTAGACTACTTTAGTAACATTTTATGTCTAATAAAATTTTATTAAAGCTATAAGTTTTATACTTCAATAGCATCTGTCATGCTTTAAATTGACCCAATGGAGTGATTTTATACCATAAACATGAATGATAAGAGAAAATTCGACTCAACTTAAATATATGAAAGATGTTTTTAAATCACACCCTTCACTGAAGTTATTGATAAATTTTAAACTTGATCACAATAAAGATGACAGCATAGGATCAATCATGCCTTCAGGTATTCATTTAAAAACCCTGTAGAAATCAACTACTAATTGTTTAGAGCTTTGTATGACCCTTTGAGAGTCGAAATTGGCTTAATTCCGTTTAAATCACTCCAATCTTAGCTTGGCATGTGATAGGAAAATTTGTACTTGTCCGTGGGAAAATAAAATCGAAAATTAGTTAAAACGGAAAATCTTCCTTTCTTTCACTCCCTTCCATTTTCTGCTAAACTATCTTCTTGAACATATTAATGATTTTATTTAGCACTAACCTAAATTAGTAGCAAATATTCTAATTATAAATTTATTTGGCTGATTTTGAATGCCTATAAATTAAATATAATCTTCTATAGGCCACAGACAGACCTTGTGTAAATTAGATTATACAGTCAGAAATAAAAGGTATGTAATTCTGAGTGTATTTTCTTCCACATGATAAAAAAAATGTAGTAAACCAGTTTCTCTGGCTCCTCTAACTTGGCAATGTCCATGCAATTACACAGAACTCAACCTTCAGGGTCTTCAAGGACAGAGATGCAACACCAGATCTCCCCTACATGGCTGAGGCACAGATTCCTTCAGCTGGCAGAAGTGCTGGCTCCAAAATTACATCACATATTGTCTCTGGATTACCCTCAGAGGAAAGAAGCTGCCACAATAAAGTTTATGGCCTTTTTCTAGAACAGCTCATATCCAGTGACTATTTGATAAAAGAGGTAAAAAACTTGGCTCATTTACTGGAATTTGAGAGACTTCCATAGGCCATCCTAGCTCCAGGGCTTGCCAGGGGATCATCTGAGCCTTCTATTGAGATACTTCATAGTTCAGCTTCCCCATCTGCTTTATCCTGCTTCCCTTACTTTATGTTGGGTGTAGACCCTGAGTGCATTCTCAAATAAACTTTCTGACTCTTAGTCTGTGGTTTGCAAACAATGGCAGAGTAGGGCATACCTCCATGAAGAACTGGTGATTCACTCTCTGTGGCTTTATAAGGAGTATGTTCTCCAAATTGCTTGGTGATTAATTTATTAGTAAACTATGCATTAGTAAACCTATACAATTTCTTAGTAAATTATTAATTTATTCATAGACCTCTAGGTTCATATGAATGTTTCTTTCAGTCAACAAACCCAGGCCAGGCCTTTCTAGTGTGGCCTAGTCCTTACTATTCATGGTTCATTAATGTTTGTCTTGTGCTTTAAAAGTTCTGAAAAGTAAAACACTCTATGTCCTATATTTGGAAAAATATATAAGTAAATAAAAGCATCTAGGCATTAACTCATGTATTCATGTGAGATATATACTATTTCTACCCCCATTGAACAGCTAAACTAAAACACATACTACTTTAATTTACCCAAAGCCATGTAGCTCATAAGTGGGTAAGCTGAGATTTAAACCCCAACTGTCTTGCCATGTAGAATTTAGGAAGGGGAAAAAAAAATTTAAAAGTGTGAATGTGGATTTGAATTATGTAAAATATATTTAAGCAACAACATGTTCAATGATTCTGTGAAGTCTGTGTCTGGAAAAGTACATTGATGACAAACCGCCAGGCCAAGGCATTTGGTTTATACTCTGAGTGAAGTCAATAACTAAATTGTTTTGGAAAGTAAACTGAGAGGATAACCGGGTGTGTAAGAATATAATATTTAATATTTTCATAGTGATTATTTCAAGAACTGGCTGCACCTAGAAATCCATTGACATCTAATAAGTTTTGTTGTAGCATGCTTTAACTCTTCCTTCCTCTCTTTCATTTCTAGGTTAATGAGGACTCCTCTGAATAGACCAAAGATGGCTCATGTGAGCATTTTATTTCTTTGAATTAATTAATTTAATGGAAGTAAATATAAATTTTAGAGGTAGAGAAATTGGGCTTTTCTGAATTAAATAACACTTTTGGGGGTTTATCTATTCTAGGGTGGCTGTTACTCCTGAACAGAGGACTACTTAAGAACGCAGGGCCTGCTTAAAAGAATCAAGTACCATGAAACTAAATATTAAAGAAAATATTTAGCAAATAAAGATCTTCAAGGAAAACATATGAAAATAATGACTGGATTATATTTTTAAATTTTCTATGACACACATTTTCTAAAAAAAAATGCATTGCAATGAAAACCCGAATATAAGATTGGTCTCCCTATGGGAAACTCATGAGAACCTTGTGGAGTATAAATGAAAATAAAATATAGTTTTTACTCATGTAGAATATGTCATTTTATCCTTCCTTTTATATTTCTATTTTAATTATTTCACTAATTTTTCTTTTTCATCTGAAAGTTACCATTTCATTTTCATCTAAAAGTATCAATGCCCCAAAAGTGATTGATAGTAAAAATTAAAGTAAATACACATATAAACTAATAAAATATCATAACAAGCCATATTTTTGGTAAAAATGAAAAAAAATTGATTAATCCTTTCCTCAAACTCACTTAACTTTCTTTAATTATGGAGTATTACACATCTCCTTCAACTATGAATACAAAAATTAATTCACCCATAATTGTTTGACTATTCTCTTGAAGCAAAGAATTTTAAAATAAATCATAAACATTGAGTTAAATGCTGCAGCTGGATACTTGGATATATACCAAATCCTGTCAATTTTCACTAATGAGTGTGTCATTACTTTCTGTTTATTGTAATAATAATCTCCTTTCAATACACCATAGAATATATAATAGAGCCAAGATTTTAACATATAAAAATGCCTAACCCTATCTATCTCTTTCTGTCCCTTATTTTATTGCTCCATACATTTTAATAATTTATTATTTTCGTCACTGAAACATTTTATTCCTTACAGCAGTTAAAATTTATTTACAAAAATATTATTTTCTCTTGTTTTTATTATGTTACTCTCCATAAGTTTTTTATTGGTCCTATTAAAAAAAAAACTTGATACACTCATTCTCATTTTCTTTCTACTATAGAAATTTTTTTTGTTTCTTTTTCTCTTTGCTCTAAACTCAGCTTAAATATATTACTTCATAGTCTTTAGGTTCCCCTTTTCAATTATCAGCCTGAAAAATTTTCCTTAGTTACCTAAACCAATCTCCTGATTCAAACTCCTCATCAAGACTCATTTATGCAAGAGAGAGCAAAACATGGAAAATAGCACTAGTAACTGAACAATTAGGGAAGAAATTTTAGGTGCTTTCATCATGTTATTCTACTCAATATTTACTAAACACCTATTATATTGAAAATATGGTAATATAATCAAAATAAATACTGTCAAAAATTAGGGAATCATACGGAAACTTTTATTCTAAAACAGAATAGTTGCATTAACACTACTATGGTGTATCTCGGTAGTGTTAATACAGGTGATTATTCCAAAATCAGTCACACATAATGAGCTTTTCTCCTGATATTTTGGTCTTAAATTTATATGCCAATCACATGCTTTGGGGAGCAATTTAATAACTGGGTCTATTGCCATTATTTGTAAAAGTAGACTAATGTTTCTCACGCAAAAATGTACAGTGGGAAGTTCTGATCTCACTGGCATAAGATGTTAATTGACTTAACATTTGTATAAACTAGCAGAGATTAGCAAGTTGTCAAAACTTGACCATTAATATAAAACTTAATACAGCCAAGTTGAGTTGAAATATTTTAAACATATTTAGAAATATGCCTTTTTTTGTTCAATAAGGATATTTTATTTCAATAATAATTCTAATAGTATGTTCATTGTTAAGCTTCACTCTTCTAATTTCAAGCTTGTGGATATTTCCTGTCCATTTAGAGTTCATATTAATCTCTAACGAAGTTCAAGTGTCACTGACCTATATAATCTGATCAAATGAAAACAGTATTTTTGTTATTTGTATTTTATTTTCTTAAACATTTAAATTATATAATTTATGGCAGATTAGATATGAACCCATTGTTGTGGGGGAACTTTTATCAAACTGAGGAAATTTCCGTTATAAGAGGATAAAAATCCAAGCAATTAAAGATTTCCAATGTGAAAATTTAATAATTTTTTTTACACCTAATGATATTTACAATTTTACTCTTTTCAGATGTGATATATCTAATTAGCTTATAACTATTATACATGTTGACATATTAAATTATTCTATTTAGTTGTCTGTTTGATAAATGTAAAGATGTCATTTGATAACATAAAATGTTCCCCTTTCAAAATACTAAAGTTTGCATTTAAAACCAAACATTTTCCCAAGTTGCATAATATAAATCAACATGGTACCATATTTTGATTTGACCCAAATAATTAATAGTGGCTTATATTAATGAGTATTTTCTATCTTTAAGAAAATTTTGTAGGATCTTTTTACATAAATTAACCTATTCTAATCACATGATAACTAAAGGAGTTAGGCATTAGGTTATCTTCATTTTACGGTTGAGGATACTGAGGCACAGAACAATAAAATAATTTGCCCAAAGTCACAGAGCTATAGAAAGTGGCAGAGCCAAACTTTGACTATATAGGTACATATACCCAATATATATATCTAGTTTGCCAAACTAACATGTCAGGTAACAGAGAGCAAAGGAACACATATGGAAAAAATAACATTTCAGGAGAATACAATGCATAAAGTGCTTCCAGCAGAGTATGCCTATAGGAATTCACCAGAAGAAAACTGGAGAAATGGGCAAGGCCAGATCAGGAGGGCCAATGAAACTACGATTGAGAATTTTGGACTTTTTTTGGGTCATTATGTTATTGCTTCTAAATTTTTCCTTTGACTAAGAAGCAAAGATTCTGATTTTTTGGGTTAGAATTATATCTTTGAGGAAAATTTTCTAAGTGAAAACTGGAAGAACTGAAATTAGAAGATTATTGTAACTGGGTGAGCATACTCGGCTCCTGGTTCCAAAGAGATTCTCAGCCTCCTTAGCCACAAAGGGTTAGGAAAGGAGCCCCGGGAAAGGAGCCCCAGAGGCGCCTTTGGAATGAATATCGTGGGCCTAAAGAGTTTTGTGGAAAAGTAATTTATTAGACAGAGAGAGAGAGAAAGAAAGGTTCCATGCTGTCGTGGGAGGGGACTCAGAAAAGGAATCCATTCAGGTAAGCAGCAGCTGAATTTTAACGCTTGTTATTCCCCCCTCATTCATGTTCTTGTCCAATAAGAGGAGTTCTTTCAAACTTCCTCTGGAGTGATTGATCTTTGACTGCTTGGTCCAAACTCTGAATTACAGAGCCCCCTCCTCCCAGAGCCTTTGATGGTTTTTGTTTTGTTTGAGAGGAGTCTCACTCTGTCACCCAGGTTGGGGTACAGTGGCACGATCTCAGCTCACTTCAGCCTCTGCCTCCCGGGTTCAAGCAATTCTCCTGCCTCAGCCTCCTGAGTGGCTGGGACTACAGTCAGTACCACCATGCCCAGCTAATTTTTGTATTTTTAGTAGAGACAGGATTTCACCATGTTGGCCAGGATGGTCTTGATCTCCTGACCTCGGGGTCCTCTGTGGGTTTTTTGGGACAAAGGAGCTTCACCTGGATTTCTCAGGTAGCTTGTGGGGAGGAAACCCAGACAAAGAACTTTACATCTGAAATCCTTCTGGTTCCTGGCTGGAAGCATGGAGCCAGGAAACTCCTGCCTTTGAAACCATGCTCCTCATGGCCCAGGAAGAGAAGTCCCTCATTATTACAGAAGCCAAGATAATAAATGATGGAAGCCAAAGCCATGACAGTGGTCAAGATGATAAAAACATGTTATCTATTTAAATAATTAAAAGGCAAAACTTTAGTGCCTGTTGGATGAGCTGGTGAAGGAGAACAAAAATAAAACTGACAACTTTATTTTTAATCATTTTGTCCCCATATTTTTGTACATTAAATATGGTAGAGATTTTTGTACTGCTTTGCATGACTAGAATAATAGCCTAGTGGTAAACTACAGTTTCTAACATACTATTCTGAACTGTGTTAGAGACTATTTTATGTTTAAAAAAAAGAAATGTTTGGAAGCCGGAGGCTGGTGGATCACCTGAGGTCAGGAGTTCGAGACCAGCCTGGCCAACATAGTGAAACCCTGTCTCTACTAAAAATACAAAAATTAGCTGGATGTGGTGGCAGGAGCCTGTAGTCATAGCTTCTTGGGAGGCTGAGACAGGAGAATTGCTTGAACCTGCAGGCAGAGTTTGCAGTAAGCCGACATTGCATCATTGTACTCCAGCCTGGGTGACATGATTGAAACTCCATCTCGACAACAACAAAAAAAGTGCTTTGTAGCATCTCATAAATTTCACTTAACTGTTTTCTTGTATAAGAAAAGCAAAAATTATATTTACCCAATATTATTAGTCTTGATATTGGACTGAATGATTTGAAACATATCTGTCATTTTGATCACATATTAACAATGCAAAAGCATGTAGACAACTGCCAGATTTGGAATGTATCTTCAAATGTGATTAGAGCACTTGATTAGGATCACAATTGAGGAAAACTATGATCAATGTCTAATGCAGATTAAACATTTAACTGAATTTACAGTTTCCATTATGAAAGTGATGATTTTCTGCTCTCATTTTACCTCTCACTGAGTTATTTTATATATCTTCTCATTAATATCATTAGATCAATTTGAAAATATGTCTACTAGTCAAAGAAGATGTACGAGATGAACCCTATGGGAAGGATATGAATGAAAACAGAAAACTTCACTAATTGCTTCATTCAATTCATTTAGCATAGGTGTCACGTTGCCTATTTTTTAATTAATTTAGGATTGTAAGTAGCCTCTATTTGGGTCATTCTGGCTCTGTTAATAGGATATGATTTATATAGTTCTTATTTTCTCCTGTTATGCATTTCTCAGGACATTTAAGTCAATCATACATTAAACAAAGAAGCATAAGACCCATGATTAAATAAACAGATAAGTTAAACTTCTGCCTTGGAGTAAAAGTTTAAACTACAGTGGTAGGATTAAAGTTTTTTAAATAAATTGGTTCCTGTTTTCTTTCTTTTCTCTCATATGTTTAGTTTACATTAAAACTTGACATTTTAATCAAGCTGACTGTGAGTGAACTCCAAATTAAATCTGTACCCAATGTACCTAAGTGATAAGAGATGTGAAAAAATTTCACTTGTTTTCCCTCAAATATCAAAAATTTATCACATATTATTTCCTGAATTTATAAATAGTTGAATTCATTACATTGGAATCTTGTATAATTTTTTAAAAATATTATCACTTCCATGTGATTTGATTTTAAACAATATGATTTTTTCCTATTTTAATATAATATTTCTAGCTGTGAAATAATTTTGCTTACTACATTATCAGTGTTGGATGAGAAAAAAATTTCCTTCAGACATTTCAACTCCTCTGTGAGAGATTTAAGCATTCTTTATTATAATCCAATAAAAGCCTGAAGTTTTGTTTTGTTTTGTTTTGCTTTGTTTTTCCACTACTACACTATGTGTAGTCTACACTCTACCTAAATTGTAACATAATTATGTTCATGACTGATAATTACCTCCGTGTCTTCAACCATGCTGTTGTTAGTATCATGTCTCCCTCTTATAAATCCCTTCCTTTGACCATGTTTAAGCATCTTACTATGAAACAGTTAACAGTTCCTTTCACCAAAATTGTTCTTTCCCTTCTTGAACTAACATAGTATAGGTATTTAAATTATATGGTATTATAAATATTGGAAAAGTCACTTATATGAATACTTATTTTGGAGGTGTCCTATTGTTAATCTCTTCTATTATACTGAGGGGAAAAAAGTCACTCAACAAATATTTAAATTTAACTATTCTTCCCTGAAAATGTTACTCTTTGTTCTTTTTTTTTTGTACTGAGTCATTTCTACTCTTTTTGAATGTAAAATTTCCCACTATTTAACTATTTAAGTATCTTTTTATAGTGTTATTAGTAAGCTTTCTAAAATCTGAGAATGTTTCTTATGTATTTTGGATCTGTTCAGATGCATAGCACATGAATGCTCAGTAAAATACTAAGGTTGTTAGATGTAATTCTTGTGAAAATTATTCTATTTAAAAATCAAGAATGCCCATTTGATGTATTAAATAGAATCAGTTTCCCTTGGTACATTTAAGATAATGAAGCATTGTTCAAATCACGGGCCCTCAAAGAACTTAGAGTGATTTAAGGTAAAACAATATAATTTATACAAATTGTAAAAGTAATCAAGATATTTTTAATACAACACTAGGAATTAAATACTAGAGCCCGTGGTGGTCTGTTTACTCAAGGTATTTGCAGTGAAATGCAGCATAGGAAAGAATCACAATGAGTTTACCTTATCCCTGAAACAACGTAAAATGCTAAATTGCTAACTTTTTTTTTGGTGGATTTTAAGTTAAGGATGTCTAAATATAACTCATTTCATTGATCCCCAACTCCCTTTTCTTTTCAAGTAGATAAAATAGAGTGAAATAGTGAAAAAAATTAATTTACTTTTACTGTGAGATCCAGAAAGCAAGCAACTATGAATCTAAATAGTTTCTGGAAGCATCAGATTTATATCTTTTCCTTCTTTGTGTTTTATTGCTTATTTCTTCACTTTTAAGCAATGCATTTTTTACCCACAGCTTGCCAGCCTCAAAGCAATAACCCTTTTATTCTTTCTTAACCTGCAATTGCCTTACTTCCAGAACAATATGACTTTATTCACCAGCAGGATTGCTTTAAGACTACAATGAGTCTAACTTCCTTCTCAAAAAATGTGCTAAAGATTCTGGCTGAGCCTTAAGACATTTTAGAAGCGCCTCTTTGCAGGAGAGAAAAGGCACCAAGCCAGTTACTATGCACATGCATAAATCTGTCAATTATCTAGAATCTGGCACAAAATTCATGTCACTTAGGGAAAAAATATGCTGAGAGACTGCAGTTCCAACACAGAAATTGATATATATATATATATATTTTTTTTTGGTTTCGTTTTGCTTTTCATGAATGAGGTTCGTAGTTTGATCCCTTAAAATGGACAGGGGAAAAACAAGACAGATAAGCAAGCATAAAAAGCATTCAGAGAATGTTAATGTGCTCCCTGTTTTAGGGATAGCTTATAATCTCTTGTACATGTGCATAGTAACAAGGCTTCATTTTTGGAATATGAAGATCTATGAATTTTTAGAGTAGACAAAAGCAAATAGTGTAGTTGATTCAGCCTTTCGTCTTTTGAACATTCTTAGTATCTATTCCCTTCTTTGGTGGTAATTGTCATTTTGAATTCGCTTGGGGTGATTTCACTAATTTAATTACAGAATAGGTATGTAGGTAGAAAATGAGGTGAGGAAGGTGAGGAGCTAGAGCTAAGGAAATCAGAGCAGATATGTTCTACCATGTGAAATAGTTGATGGAGTGCTATTATTGGCACCATTTGTAACTAAAATTGACAGTGATCACAGCCTAATGTAGTCACATGCTTGAGGCACTTACTTAACCCAACAGCTAGCAAAGTGTCTGCACTATAGAAGACCTCAATACATGAGTGCTATAAAACATTCCAGTTCATTGTCTTTGTGCACAGTTGTGTACCTGCATTTCAAATTCAGAGCTCAATACTTTTATGGAAATGCAGCTCCTGAGAGTGTTGAAAGATGCAGGCAGATGATGCTGCTCAAAGGAAGAGAAAAGGAAATGTTTCTAAGACAGTTACACTAAACATAGTGAGCATGTAATGATCAAGAGAGGCTTTTCAAAGCTTTTAGGTGCAAATCAAATCTCCTTAAGAATAAGCTTGCAAATTATTCAGCATTATACTTGGAAGAATGTATTCTTAAAGCTGAAGTTTAAAACAGTTTTCTCTGATTTTATCTAGTTTATCTAAGTTGTAGGACAGTTGGTGATTCATCCTTGGGTATTTGTTCTTGGCAAAGCTTCTCACTTGATGGTAATTTCAAAAGTAAGAATAAAAGCACTTCTTTAATCATAAATTCTCAAGTTTCTTACTCAAACATATTTCATTAAAAGTGGTTCAAAGCAAATTTTAATTAAAGGTTAAATGCTATTTGCCATACAACACATGGTAGAAGTTAAAGCAAATATGTCATTCCTTCCAAATTCTACCTCTGTTTTAATAAACCATTCTGAAATTGAATATGCTTTAATACATTTCCATTATCAAAATTATTTATTCATCCTTTTGATCAATTAAACCAAATCAATGACACTTTCATTGTGATCACCACAGAAATATAAAAACTTAAACAAAAGAAAATGTTAAAAATAACAAATGTGATTGATAAGAACCACTAATCTGTTTTCCATTTTTATAATTTTCCATTTCAAGGATATAACATGTTTTATATGTGGCCAATGGGTTCTTAAAACAATACGTATTCTCCTGCTGCCGCTGAAGGGAGGTGGTCTATAAATGTCAGTCACACCCTGTGGGCTGTTGGGATTGGTCTCCCATGTCTTTGTTGATATTCTGTCTAGTTATTCTATCAACAGGTGAGACAGGGGTGTTGAAGTCTCCAACTACAGTACTGGATTTGTCTATTTGTCCTTCTAATTCTATCAGTTTATGCTTCAAGTGTTATGCGGTTTTGTTGCTTGCAGTATACCCTCAGGATGGTTATGTCTTTTAGGTTGATAATTTTTATTAGGTAGTTTGTCTCTGTGTCTCTGATTTTTTTTTCATTTTGAAGTCTACTTTATCTGACACTAACATAGGCACTCTTGTATTCTTGTAATATTTGCACGATATAACTTTTTTCATTATTTTAATTACCATGTAACTATGTTATTATATTGGAAGTGAATTTCTTATGAACAGCATATTGTTAGGTCACATTTTAAAATCAGCTCTTCCAATGTCTTTTTCTGCATAGGTTTATCTACACCATTTATAGTTAATATAATAGAAAGCAGCATTATTTAATAGTTTAATGTTTTGTTTTATTTCATTTTGTTATTTTATTTCATAGCTTCAGGGGTACCATTGATTTTTGGTTACATGAATAAATTGTACAGTTCTGAAGTCTGAATTTTTAGTGTACATGTCACATAAATAGTGTGTTTCGCTCCATCTCCTTCCCATTTCCCCAATCTGAGGCCCCAATGTCAATTAGACTACTCTGTATGCCTTTGTGTACCCATAGATTTTACTTGTAAGTATATTAGGCATGTGTTTTTTGTGTAGCTATTATGAGTGGGATTGAGTTCTTTTTTTTTTTTCCTATTTTTATATTCTGGGATACATGTGCAGAACAGTCAAGTTTGTTATACAGGCATGCATGCACCGTGGTGGTTTGCTGCGCCTATCAATCCATCATCTAGGTTTTAAGCCCCATATACATTAGATATTTGTCCTAATGCACTCCCTCCACTTGTCCCCAGCCCCCAACAGGCTGTGGTGTGTGATGTTCCCCTCCCTGTGTCCATGTGTTCTCATTGTTCTACTCCCACATATGAGGGAGAACATGCAGTGTTTGGTTTTCTGTTCCTGGGTTAGTTCACTGAGAATGATAGCTTCCTGCAAGGACTGAGTTCTTGATTTTGTTTTCAGCTTGGCTGTTACTTTCAGCAGTACTCCTGTTTTGTGTACATCTATTTTTTAACCCAAGACTTTACTGAATTCATTGATCAATCTAAGAGACTTTTGAAGGAGTCTACAGGGTTTTCAAGGTATAGGATTATATTAGGCCATTCATGCATTGCTATAAAGAAATATCTGAGACTGGGTAATATAGAGAGAAAAGTGGTTAAGTGGCTTACAAGAGCATGCTGCCAATTTCTGCTCTGTTTCTGGGGTAACTTCAGGAAGCTTACAATCATGGTAGAAGGTGAAAGGAGAGCAGGCACATAACACAGAAAAAGCAGGAGCAAGCAAGCAAGAAAGAGAGAGGTCGCATACACTTTTAAGTGATCAGATCTTGCAAGAACTATTGTGAGGACAGGACCAAGAGGATGGTACTAAACCACTCATGAGAAATCGCCCCCATGAGTCAATCACCTCCCACTAGCCCCCACCTCCAACATTGGGGATTACAATTTAAAATGGGATTTGCATGGGGGACATAGATTCAAACCATATAATTCTCCCTCCATCCTCCAGCAAATCTCAAGTCCTTCTCACTTAACAAAATACAATCATGCCTTCCTAATATTCCTCCAACACCTTAAACCTTCTGGCATTAACTCAAATTCCAAAATCCAGAGTCTCATATGAGACAAGGTTAGTCTCTTCCATCTATGAGCCTGTAAAATAAAAGCAAGTTAGTTACTTCCAAGATAAAATGAGAGTGCAGGCATTGGGTGAATACTCCCTTTCCAAAAGAGAGAAATTGGCCAAAAGAAAAGGGCTACAGACCCAATGCAAGTTTGAAACCCATTAAGGCAGTCATTAAATCTTAAAGCTCCAAAACCAGTATGCTTTTGCTCCATGTCCTCTGTCCAGGGCATACTGGTATGAGGTGTGGGCTCCCAAGGCCTTGGGATGCTCTACTTCTGTGGCTTTGCATAGATTAGCCCCCACAGCTGCTCTCACTGATTGTTGAGTGCCCTTAGCTTTTCCAGGCTCAGGGTGTAAGTTGTCAGTGGACCTAACATTTTGGGGTCAGGAGGATGATGGCTCTCTTCTCACAGCTCCACTAGGCAATCCCCTAGTGGGAGCTCTGTGTGGAACTCTAACCCCACATTTTTCCTCTGCACTGCCCTAGTATAAGGGCTCTGCCCCTGCACAGGCTTCTGCCTGGACACTCAGCCTTTTCCATACATCTCTGAAATCCAGACCAAGGCTCCCAAGCCTCAACTCTTGCATTCTGTGCACCCAGTGGTTTAACACCATGTAGAAGCACCCTCTGAAGCAGTGGTCTGAAACTGTATCTGGGCTCCTTTGATTTACTGATGAAGCTAGAGTGGCCAGGATGCAGGGAACAATGTCCTGAAGCTGTGTAGGGCATTGGGGACCTAGGCCTGACCCACAAAACCATTCTTCCGTCCTAGACTTTCAGGCCTGTGATGGGAGTGGCTGTCCTGAAGGTCTTGAATGCCTCTGAGGCCTTTATCCCATTGTCTTGGCTGTCATACTTGGCTTGTTGATTATTGAAATATCTGTAACAAGTGGTTGCTCCACAATCTGCTTGAATTCCTCTCCTGAAAAAATTTTTTATTTCTCTGCCACATAGCTCGACTGCAAATTTTCTAGTCTTTTATCTTCTGCTTCCCTTTTACCTATAAATTCCAACTTCAAGTCATTAATTTGTTCCTGCATCTCAGCATAGGTTGTTAGAAGTGGTTGGGTAAACTCTCTGAACATTTTGAACACAAACTTATTTCACCAGATACCCTAAATCAGCCCTCTCAAGCTTAAACTTCCCTAAACCCCCTAGGACATGGACATAATATAGCCAAGTTCTTTGCTAAAGCATAGCAAAATAACCTTTACTCCAGTTCATAGTAAGTTTCTCATTTCCATGTGAGATCTTTGCAACCTGTACTTCATTTTCAATGAGAGTTCTCATGAGATCTGGTTGTTGAAAAGGGAGTGGCACCTCCCTATCAGCATTTTAATTACAACCATTTATCCAGTCTCTAAGAAGTTTTAGTCATTCTTTCACCTTCCTGTTTTCCTCCGAGCCCTCCACACTCTTCAGAATTCTGCCTGTTACCCATTTGCAAAGCTGCTGCCACATTTTCAGCTCTCTAATTTATAGCAATGCTCCATCCTTCAGGTACCAATTTTCTTTATTAGGCCATTCTCATGACGCTATAAAGAAATATCTAATACTAGCTAATATATACAGAAAAGAGATTTAATTGGCTAATGGTTCTGCAGGCATTAGAGAAAGCACGGAGCCAGCAACACCTGCTTGGCTTCTGGGAGGCCTTAGGAAGCTTATAAACATGGCGGCAGGTGAAAGAGGAGCAGGCACATCACGTGGTAAAAGAGAAAGGAAGTGAAAGGGGGAGGGGCCACTCCCTTTTAAACAACCAGATCTCATGAGAACTCACTTTCATTAGAACACTAGCAAGAGAATAGTACTGAACTATTCATGCGAAACTGCCCCCATGATTAAATTACCTCTCACTAGGCGCATCCCAAACACTGGGGATTAAAATTTAAGATGAGATTTGGGTAAGTACACAGATCCTAACCATATCAAAGATCATACCATGAGCAGACTGGGATAGTTTGAGTTCCTCTTTCCCTATTTAGATGCTCTTTATTTCTTTCTCTTGCTTAATTGCTCTGCCTATCACTTCCAGCACTACGTTGAATAAAAGGTGAAAGTGGGCATCTTGTCTTGTTTTAGTTCTCAGGGAGAATACTTTCTATTTTTACTCATTCAATTTGATGTTTGTTGTGGCTGATACAGTGATATGGTTTGACTCTGTGCCCACACCCAAATCACAGTTTGAATTGTACTTCTGTAATTTTCATGTACTCTGGCAGGGACCCAGTGGGAGATAATTGAGTCATGGGGTAGTTTCTCCCAAACTGTTCTTGTGGTAGTGAGTAAGATCTGATGGTCTGATAAAGGGAGACCTGTTTCACTTGTCATTCTCTCTCTTGCCATCACCATATAAGAAGTGACTTTCATGATGATTGTGAGGCCTCCCTAGCCACGTTAAACTGTAAGTCCATTAAACCTCTTTCTTTTATAAATTGCCCAGGCTTGAGTATGTCTTTATCAGCAGCAAAACAGTATGAACTAATGAACTAATATGGTAAATTGGTACCAGTGGAGTGGGGCACTGCTGAAAAGATACCTGAAAATATGGAAGAAATTTTGGAACTGGGTAAAAAGCAGAGATTGGACCAGTTTAAAGGTCTCAGAAAAGACCGGAAAATGTGGGAGAGTTTGCAACTTCCTACAGACTTGTTGAATGACTTTGCCTAAAATGTTGATAATGATGTGGACAATAAGTTCCAGACTGAGGTGGTCTCAGCTGGAAATGAGAAACTTGCTGAGAACTGAAGCAAAGGTGACTCTTACTATGTTTTAGCAAAGATACTGGTGGCATTTTGCCCCTGCCCTAGAGATTTGTGGAACTTTGAACTTAAGAGAGATGATTTTGAGTATCTGGTGGAAGAAATTTCTCAGCAGCAAAGCATTCAAGAAGTGACTTAGGTGCTGTTAAAGGCATTCAGTTTTATAAGGGAGGTAGAGTGTAAAGGTTTGGAAAATTTGCAGCCTGACAATGCAAAAGAAGAGGAAATCCCATTCTCTGAGGTCAATTTCAAGCCAGCTGCAGACATTTGCATAAGTAACGAGGGGCCAAATGTTAATCGCCAAGACAGTGGTGGAAATGTCTCCAGCGCATGTCAGAAGTCTTCACAGCAGCCCCTTTCTTCACAAGCCTGGAGGCCTAGAAGGAAAAATTGGTTTCTGGGGCTGGGTTGAAGCTCCCCATGGTGTGTGTAACTTAGGGTCTTGGTGACCTATGACCCAGCCACTCCAACCATGGCTGAAAGAGGCCAACATAGAGCTTGGGCCATGGCTTCAGTAAATCTTGGGCCATGGCTTCAGAGGTTGTAAGCCTCAAGGCTTGGCAGCTTCCACATGGTGTTGAGCCTGGGGGGTTTGGAAACTTTCACCTAGATTTTAGAGGATGTATGGAAATGCCTAGATGTTCAGACAGAAGTTTGCTGCAGGCATAAGGCTTTCATGGACAACCTCTGCTAAGTCAATATGGAAGGGAAATGTGGGGTCAGAGCCTCCACACAGAGTCTCTACTGGGACACCATCTAGTGGAGATGTGAAAAGAGGGCCACCATCCTCCAGACCCCAGAACAGTAGACCCACTGACAGTAGCACTGTGCACCTGGAAAACATGAAGACACTCAACACCAGCTCCTTAAGTAGCCAGGAAGGGGGGTGCTATACCTTGCAAAGGCACAGGGGCAGAACTTCCCAAGACTATGGGAATCTACCTCTTACATCAGTGTGACCTGGATATGAGACATGGAGTCAGTAAAAGGAGATCATTTTGGAGCTTTTAGATTTGACTGATCTCCTGAATTTAGGACTTGCATGGGTCTTGTGGCCCCTTTGTTTTGGTCAGTTTCTCCCATATTGAATGATGGTCTTTACCCAATCCCTGTATCCCTTTGTATCTAGGAAGTAACTAATTTGCTTTTGATTTTACAGGCTCATAGGCAGAAGCCTTGTCTCAGATGAGTCTATGGACTGTGGACTTTTGAGTTAATGCTGAAATGAGTTGAGAATTTGGGGGACTATTGAGAAAACATGATTGTTTTGAAATGTGAAGATATGAAATTTGAGAGGGGCCAGGAATGGCTTGGCTCTGTGTCCCAACCTAAATCTCATCTTGTACCTCCCATAACTTCCAAGTGTTATGTCAGGGACCTGATGAGAGATGATTGAATTATGGGGGCAGGTCTTTTCCATATTGTTATCATGATAGTGAATGGGTTTTTTTTTTTTAATCTGATAGTTTTAAAAAACTCTGCACAAACTCTTACTTTGCCTGCTGCCATCCATGTAAGATGTGACTTGTTCCTCCTTGCCTTCCACCATGATTGTGAGATCTCCACAGTCATGTGGAACTGTAAGTCCATTAAATCTTTTTCTTTTTTAAATTGCCCAGTCTCAGTTATTCCTTTATCAACAGTGTAAAAACTAACTAATACATATGGCTTTCATTATCTTGAGATGTGTACTTTCTATGTCCACTTTGTTGAGAGTTTTAATCATGAAAGAATGCTGGATTTTTTTTAAATGCTTTTTCTTGAATCTAGTGAAATAATATGGGTTTGTTTTTAATTCTCTTAGTGTGATGAATTACATTCATTACCCTATGTTGAATGGTCCTTGCATCCCTGGGATGAAACTCACTTGTTTGTGATGAATTATCATTTTGATATGCTATTGTATTCACTTTGCTAGCACTTTTTTTCTTTTTCTTTTTCTTTTTTTAATCTTTTTAGAAATCTTGCATCTATGATCATCTGGGATATTGGTCTCTAGTTTTTGTTTTTTATTGTATGCTTTCCTAGTTTTGCTCTCAGGGTTATATTGCCTTTGTAGAATGAATTAGGGATTCACTCCTTCCTTATTTTTTTTGGAATATTTTAGTAAGATTTGTGTGAATGCTTCTTTTAATGTCCGGTAAAATTTAGCTGTATATCCATCTGATTCTCTGCTTTTTCTTGTTGTTGGGAGGTTTCTTATTACTAATTTAATGTCATTACTTGGTACTCATCCACTCAGAGTCTCTGTTTCTTTCTGATTCAAGTTCGGGGGGGTTGTATGTTTTCAGGAATTTATCCATTTTCACTAGATTTTTTAGTTTGTATGCATAAGGATGTTCCTAATAGTCTCAGATGATTTTTTTGTATTGCTGTAGTATGAATTGTAATGTCTTCATTTTCATTTCTTATTTAGCTGTCTTGAATCTTCTCTCTTCTTTTCTTGGTATTTTACCCAGTGGTCTATCCATTTTGATTTTATTTTCAAAGAATCATTTTTTTTTTTATTGTATTGATCATTTGTAGTGGTCTTTTACTTCCAATAGTATTTAGTTCTGCTCTAATATTTTTTTCTTCTTTACTCCTGCCATTCTTGAGTTGGTCTGTTCTTGTTTTTATAGTTCCTTGAAATGTGATATTAGGTTATTCAGTTTGTGATCATTCTGTCTTTGGATGTAGGCATTTGGAATCATAAATTTGCCTCTTGGTACTGCTTTTGTTGTATCCCAGAGATTTTGATAACTTGTGTCACTGTTATTCATTTTGAAAACTTAAAAAATTTCCATCTTATTTTTTTCATTGACTCAAAGATTGTTCCTGAACAGATTCTTAAAGTTTTCATGTATTTGTATTGTTTTGAGAATTCTTAGAATTGAGTTTTTAATTTAATTTCACTGTTGTGAAATTAAATTACAGTTGCCACTTGATACAATTTCTTTCTTTTGTATTTATTGAGACTCATTTTGTGGTCTATCCTATGGTCTCTCTTAGAAAATATTCCATGCACTGATAAGACAAATGCATAATTTGTAAGCTTTTGGGTAGTGTATGCTATAAATATATGTTAGGTACATTTTCTATACAATCCAGTTTAGTATTTCTTTGTTGATTTTCTGCCTTGATAATCTTGTCTAGTGCTGTCAGAGGACTGTTGAGGTCATCACTATTATTGTACTGCTATCTACCTTTTTTCTTAGGTCTAGTAGTAGTTAATTAATCTGGGAGCTCTGATGTTAGGTACATATATACTTAGAATTGCTATATCTTCTTGTTGAATTGATTCTGTTATCACTTTATAATGACTTTCTTTGTCGTTTATAAAATTATTATTGCTGATTTAAAGTCTTTTTTATACAATATAAGAATAGATACTCTTGCACGATTTTGGTTTTCATTTGTGTGGAATTTTTTTTCTACCTTTTTACCTTGAATCTATAAAAATCTTATGAGTTAAGTTGGTCTCTTGAAGCCAACATTTATTTTGATTGTGTTTTTTCTAAATCTATTCTGCCAATTTATATCTGTAATGAGGGGCATTTAGACCATTTATATACAAAGTTAATATTGATGTGTGAAGTACTGTTACAGTCATCAAGTTGGTTGTTATCTATTTGCTTTGTTGTCTACATTGCTTTATATGCCCTGTAAGTTTTATACTTTCAAGTGTTTTATACTGGTGCATATCCATCTTAATTTCAATGTCAAGAACTCCTTTGAGTGTTTCTTATAGTGCTGGTTTAGAGGTAGGACATTCTCTCAGTATTTGCTTGTAGGAGGAAGACTTTGTTTCTCCTTCACTTACGACAATTACTTTTGTAGGATACAAAATTATTGGTTGATGGTTGTTTTGTTTGAGGAGTATAAAGATAGGACCCTAATACCTTCTGTTTTTTAAGGTTTCTGCATGAGAAGTCTGCTAGAAGTAGAATCGGTTTTTCTTTATAAGTTGTTTAGTGTTTTTGTTTTGTGTCAGTTAGGGGATGTACTCAGATGTTACAGGTGATGGGAGGGGCTGTGGAACTGTCAAAAGTCTCTGTCTATGTTCTGCTACCAAGGCAGGTGAAGGAGCAAAGCTGGGTGTGGGCTGGATCAGACAAGTCTGTAGTCCTGCTCTTCCAGTGTGAGCACACATAGAAGGCCCAAGGGAAGTCAGAGTCCATAAAAGCAGTATTATTGTATGGAAATATCAAAGATTTAAAGAGGCTCACGTACATGGGTTTTGTAACCAGTTCTGTATTTACTAGTGTATGATTATTAAACTAACATATACTTTTCAATTCTCAAATCTCATATTAACTTCTAGATTTTATGTCATAGAGCTTTCCTAAGGATTAAAATGAGATATTATACCTCCTGTAGCTAATATAACATATTATTCAATAAATCATATCTAGTAGTAGCATAGCAACAATATATGTTGGAGCACAAACTCATAAATTAAAACTCTCTCTCTTAGGTATTAAAGATAGCTTAGTTGTTTTATCTTCCCTGGAAAGAAAACACTTTTTGCATACATTTCATCAAAGTATAATGTCAAATAATGTATCAATAAATAAAAAATATGCAATGTTCAAAAACTAGTGTTATTTTATTGAACTGAAAACTTTAATGGTTGTGCAAGAAGAATAGAGATTCTTACAATGGAACCTATGTAAGGAATGCTCAACTCAACTGCACACTTTAATGCAGATTCCTGGATCTCACCCCTGCAGTTTCCAAATTAATTCAGCTGATACAGTGTGTATTGCTCTTGGTACAATGTCTGGCTTACAATAGTTACTAATTAAATATTAAATAAACTAAAGAGGGCTTGATATATAATCCATTACAAAACTAAACTTATTATTTAAAGACATTCTGAGTTAGTTCTTATGTACTGCCTAGGCACTGATACAGAGCCTGGGCACTGTGATTTTACAGATATTGCAAGTTAGTTCTTAGATGCTGCCTAGGTTGAGAATCCCTAGTCTGGATTACTGCTTCTCAACCTTCAGTGTGCATACACATCACTTATGGATCATATTAAAAATTCTTCAATCTGATTCAATAGATCTGGGATGAAACCTAAGAATCTGCATTTCTACGGAGCACCTGTATGTTGATGATACTGTTTTACCAAATTTTGACTAACATACATTTAGGTGATTATATCATATTGATTCCTGTTAAATGCCAAAGGTGGATTCTAAGATTGAAAGTCTTTCACACATTAAAAAAATTAAAGGGAAAAATTATTAAAATTGAAAACTTTTGAAACAAATAAGCCTAATTTTACTAGTGAGATTTACTCTAAGGACAATGAAACTGCAAAGCAAGTAGCTATATTGTTCATAACATTATTGTCTTATTGAAACTACATTAGCAATATCGTAGTTAAAGCAAATAAGTAATTATATGAGGTGTTATAAAACACGATTTTTATGTAAACAAAAAAGATGTAAAATCAGAAAACTTGAATAAAACTTAATTTTTAACATTGTAATATTAAAGGTGAAAAGAAAATATTAGTATAAACTATTGATTGATATGTATGAAAGAACATAAAGATGAAGGCACCGTAGCAGTAATGAGCACCCTTAGTATCCATATTTTGGTTTCTAAATTATCATCATACATACACTAACTCTCTTTAGATACTAGAAGCAACTGAGGTTAATTCCAGATCTAAAGCAGAGACTTAAGGTATGCATCCATTCAAAATGGAACTGAAGGGGTTTTATCATATTATTCTTTCAACTTTTCAAGATTGAGCATTTTCATACTAAATGTTAAACACAAACACATGCAAAATTATAAAGAAAAACATTACATAATAATCAAATAAATAAAAGGTTATAAAGAAAATATAAGCACACACCATTGTTATCACTGGGATCCCTAGCAAGATCTGGTCATAACTTGTAGATTTCTTCCTGAATAGAAACTCAATATCACATTTTATTCTTATTTGTGACCTAAAGATGTCACAGTTTTTGAGGGAAATGCAATTTTATATTTTAAAGATGATGGATTTTGAATGTATACTTTCTCTGCAAAGCACAAAGAACAGAAAAGTATGAGATATTAACCAACAATATTTCAGATAAATTATGTGTGTCATTTATAATATAGATTTGAAGGAATTAATGTTTGAATTCTCAAGTTAATTTCACCCAATTCTTGTTTGTTATTTTGATAATCTAGAAATATTGTGCCTTCTAGATGCACTTTCCATTAACAACAGTGTACTACCAGTTCATTAAAGAAAGAAATAATGAGTTGTATCAGTACCTTGGTTCATACTTATAGCCCAAGTAAGAGACTTGGTTTTGGATCCTCATTCCCTTCTTTTCAAGTTATATAATCACAGAAAAGTTATTTAAGCTCTCTAAACATCCATTTCCAAATTCATAACAATTAGGATAATGATTTATTGATAATTAGGCAAAATGATGTGTGTATTGCCCTTGGTACAATGTCTGGCTTACAATAGTTACTAATTAAATATTAAATAAACTAAAGGGGGCTTGATATATAATACATTACAAAACTAAACCCATTATTTGCTTAATGATTACTAACACTTATCTCTTTTATGATGATTCAGCAAGCTATCCTGTTGATTTATTTTCATGTACATTTTATGCAACAAATATATGTATGTGTGTACAAATAAACATAACAGATTTTATGTGCAATGTATATACATGGATGTTTGTGCATGTGCATGTGTGTGTGTGTATTTTTATTGGATGATATATCCGAACAGACCATATATCTAAATTATAAATCCTATTAAAATATTTTTTGACCTAAGTGAACATATATTCCTTACTCGTGGTTCAGGCTAAGATTGACATAGCAATTTTATAGGAAACAGAAAGTCATTGCCTTAAATACCAATAAATTTTTTAATCAAATAGATTAAAATTATATATCTTCTTTAAATAAAGATCTATAAAATTTCTTTGCCCATTTTTGAATTTTTATAAATGTTTTTGATTGCAGGAGTTCTTCATATATTCTGAATATTAACCCTTTTTCAGATATATAATCTGCAAACATGTTCTCCCATCCTGGAATTGCTTTGATTACCTATTGATTGTGTGCTTTGATGCATAGAAGTTTTTTTATTGGATGTAATACAAACATCTATTTATTGTTTGTGGCCCATGATTTTGGCATCATAATCTCAGGAATAATTTCCAAACTCAATGTCATAAAGACTTTACCTTATGTTATTTTCCTAATAATTTTGTAGTTTCAGTTGCTACCTTTAGCTATTTGATCAATTTTTAAAAATATGATGTAAGAAAAGGGTCCAACTTCATTATTTTTCGTGTGGATATTCAGCTTTCTCAACACCATTTTTTAAAAAAGATTTCCCATTCTTTATTGAGAGGTCTTGGTACCACTGTTAAAAATAATTTTATTAACATTTATACAATAAGTTTATTTCTGGGCTCTCTATTTCATTCCATTGGTCTGCATGTCAGTCTTTATGCTAGAATCACATTGTTTTTGTTAGTATAGTTTGACAACAAGTTTTGAAATCATGAAGTGTAAGACCTTCAATTTTATTTTTTACCTTCCCCCCCTCCCTTTTTTTTTTCTCTCTCTTTGGGATTCTTGAAGAGTCCATATAATTTTAAGATGGATGTTCCTATTTCTGTTAAAAAAAAAAACATAGAATTTTGATAGAGATTACATTGATTCTGTAGGTGGTTGTCAATAAATAATTCTTGTATCCACTGCCATTCAACTGTCACTAAATTCTCCCATGAGGTAAATAAAATACAAATATTCAGCAGGTATTTTTTAATAGTATGCTGTTAATCCAATCTTCTCTATATTCTAACGAATATTCTCTATTAAATTCAGATCAGCAGTGAGCTAAGTTTCTATACTGTGTATGTTGCCTCTCATTCCCTCCCCTCATTTCAAATTCTCCTTTTCCAAACTAAACATCGCTACAACTATATAAAGGCCTTTCCCCCCCCCCCAAATATCTATTAATGTGAGTTTTGCCATTGTTGTTGTGGCATTGAGGGGTCATTCCCTAAAGTAATTATTTTACCAAAAATAAATCAGCTTAATCTCTCAAGCACAACCATTTTTTTCGAGTGAAATAAATCTTCATATAGAAATCCATTCCTGAGAGTAATGTGATATCAAAAACTTTCGCCAAAGACCTGGAACATAAGTGGTACATTAAAAATGTGCATGCAACTACTCTGTGAAGTCTGCATGATTTTTCTGTTCCTTTCCTGTGTTTATTTCATTTTTGAAAAAAGAAATTGATATACTCATGACTAATATGAAAGAAAATTAAATACTCCATGTATATTATACAAGGATATCTTTGTAGATTTTGTAGATATCAAACTTGATAAGATTTCTTCCTTTTTTTTTTTTTTTTGAGACAGAGTCTCGCTTTGTCACCAGGCTAGAGTGCAGTGGCAGGATCTTGACTTACTGCAAGCTGTGAATCCCTGGTTCAAGTGATTCTCCTGCCTCAGCCTCCCAAGTAGTTGGTATTACAGGCATGCACCACCACACCCATCCAAAAATACTTCTGTACTTTTAGTAGAGATGGGGTTTCTCATATTGGCCAGAATGGTCTTGATCTCCTTATCTTGGGATCCACTCACCTCGGCCTCCCAAAGTGTTGGGATTATAGGCATGAGCCACTACACCCTACCAAGAAGATTTCTTAAATGGGTGTACAGTTTACTTACTTACATTGTCAATAAATACTTGTGATATTTCTTGGCAATTATGAAATGAAAGAAAATAATAAAGTAAAAGTCATTTTTTGCACTTAAATCTTAAATATCTTTTTTTTTGGACTTGGGATTTATTTATTTATTTATTTATATTTTATTGCATTTTAGGTTTTGGGGTACATGTGAAGAACATGCAGGATTGTTGCATAGGTACGTACATGAATATGTGGTTTGCTGCCTTCCTCCCCATCACTTATATCTGGCATTTCTCCCCATGTTATCCCTCCTCAACTCCCCACCCCGCACTGTCCCTCCCCTAGTTCTCCAGCACAGACTCCACTGTGTGATGCTCCCCTCCTTGTGACCATGTGTTCTCATTGTTCAACACCTGCCTATGAGTGAGAACATGTGGTATTTGATTTTCTGTTCTTGTGTCAGTTTGCTAAATCCTTGCTCCACTGAAACTATTAGACATTTCTAAAACAATTGTCATATGTTCGGTCCTCTGTATGTTTTTTTTAATTTTATTTTTTATTGCATTTTAGATTTTGGGGTACGTGTGAAGAACATGCAATATTGTTGCACAGGTACACACATGGCAGTGTGATTTGTTGCCTTCCTCCCCTTCACCTATATCTGGCATTTCTTCCCATGCTACCTCTCCCCAAGTCCCCAACACCTGCTGTCCCTCCCCTGTTTCCCCCCAACAAACCCCAGTGCGTAGTGCTCCCCTCCCTGTGTCCATGGGTTCTCATGGTTCAACACCCACCTATGAGTGAGAACATGTGATGTTTGATTTTGTGTTCTTCTGTCAGTTTGCTGAGAATGATGGTTTCCAGGTTCATCCATGTCCCTACAAAGGACACAAACTCATCGTTTTTGATGTCTGCGTAATATTCCATGGTGTATATGTACCACATTTTCCCCGTCCAGTCTATCATCGATGGGCATTTGGGTTGGTTCCAGGTCTTTGCTATTGCAAACAGTGCTGCAATGAACATTCGTGTGCATATGTCCTTATAGTAGAACGATTTATAGTCCTTTGGATATATACCCAGTAACGGGATTGCTGGGTCAAATGGAATTTCTATTTCTAGGTCCTTGAGGAATCGCCACACTGTCTTCCACAATGGTTGAACTAGTTTACACTCCCACCAACAGTGTAAAAGTGTTCCTATTTCTCCACATCCTCTCCAGCATCTGTC